>CAMAOC010000224.1:0-90843 GCA_945859555.1 Megachile ligniseca
CCTTATAACTATTATTATTTCCCTTATTACTATTATTATTATCGCTATAACTATAATTATTATCCTTATTACTATTATTACTAGCACTATAACTGTTATTATCATCCTTATTACTATTACTATTATCGCTATGACTGTTATTATTATACTTATTCTATTATTACTATCCCCATTACTCCTGTCTTTATCCTGATAATTATTATTATTTCCCTTATTACTATTATTATTATCGCTATAACTGTTATTATTATCCTTATTACTATTATTATTCGCACTACAACTATTATTATTATCCTTATTACTATTATTATTATCCTTATTAGTATTATTATTAGCACTATAGATATTATTATTATTATCGCTATGACTGTTATTATTATCCTTATTCTATTATTATTATCCCTATTACTCTTGTCTCTATCCTTATAACTATTACTGTTATGCTTATCACTATTATTGTTAGCACTATAACTATTATTATCATCCTTATTACTATTATTATTATCGCTATGACTGTTATTATTATACTTATTCTATTATTACTATCCCTATTACTCTTGTCTTTATTTTGATATTTATTATTATTTCCCTTATTACTATTATTATTATCGCTATAACTGGTATTATTATCCTTATTAGTAGTATTATTATCACTATAACTATTATTATTATCCTTATTACTATTATTATTATCGCTATAACTATTATTATTATACTTATTACTATTATTATTCGCACTACAACTATTATTATTATCCTTATTACTATTATTATTAATGCCATAACTGTTATTATTATCCTTATTAGTATTATTATTAGCACTATAGATATTATTATTATTATCGCTATGACTGTTATTATTATCCTTATTACAATTATTATTATCGCTATAACTATTATTATTATCCTTATTACTATTATTATTATCGCTATAACTATTATTATTATCCTTATTTCTATTATTACTAGCACTATAACTGTTATTATCATCCTTATTACTATTACTATTATCGCTTTGACTGTTATTATTATACTTATTCTATTATTACTATCCCTATTACTCCTGTCTTTATCCTGATAATTATTATTATTTCCCTTATTACTATTATTATTATCGCTATAACTGTTATTATTATCCTTATTACTATTATTATTATTGCCATAACTGTTATTATTATCCTTATTAGTATTATTATTAGCACTATAGATATTATTATTATTATCGCTATGACTGTTATTATTATCCTTATTCTATTATTATTATCCCTATTACTCTTGTCTCTATCCGTATAACTATTTCTGTTATGCTTATTACTATTATTGTTAGCACTATAACTATTATTATTATCCTTATTACTATTATTATTTTCGCTATGACTGTTATTATTATACTTATTCTATTATTACTATCCCTATTACTCTTGTCTTTATCCTGATAATTATTATTATTTCCCTTATTACAATTATTATTATCGCTATAACTATTATTATTATCCTTATTACTATTATTATTCGCACTGTAACTATTATTATTATCCTTATTCTATTATTACTATCCCTATTACACTTCTCTTTATCTTTATAACTATTATTATTATCCTTATTACTATTATTATTATCGCTATAACTATTATTATTATCCTTATTACTATTATTAATAGCACTATAACTATTATTATTATCCTTATTACTATTATTATTATCGCTATGACTGTTATTATTATACTTATTCTATTATTACTATCCCTATTACTCTTGTCTTAATTTTGATAATTATTATTATTTCCCTTATTACTATTATTATTATCGCTATAACTGGTAGTATTATCCTTATTAGTAGTATTATTATCACTATAACTATTATGTTTATCCTTATTACTATTATTATTATTGCCATAACTGTTATTATTATCCTTATTAGCATTATTATTAGCACTATAGATATTATTATTATTATCGCTATGACTGTTATTATTATCCTTATTCTATTATTATTATCCCTATTACTCTTGTCTCTATCCTTATAACTATTACTGTTATGCTTATTACTATTATTATTAGCACTATAACTATTATTATTATCCTTATTACTATTATTATTATCGCTATGACTGTTATTATTATACTTATTCTATTATTACTATCCCTATTACTCTTGTCTTTATCCTGATAATTATTATTATTTCCCTTATTACAATTATTATTATCGCTATAACTATTATTATTATCCTTATTACTATTATTATTCGCACTATAACTATTATTATTATCCTTATTACTATTATTATTAGCACCATAGCTATTATTATTATTATCGCTATGACTGTTATTATTATCCTTATTCTATTATTACTATCCCTATTACTCTTCTCTTTATCCTTATAACTATTATTATTATCCTTATTACTATTATTATTATCGCTATAACTATTATTATTATCCTCATTACTATCATTAATAGCATCATAACTATTATTATTATCCTTATTACTATTATTATTATCGCTATGACTGTTATTATTATACTTATTCTATTATTACTATCCCTATTACTCTTGTCTTTATTTTGATAATTATTATTATTTCCCTTATTACTATTATTATTATCGCTATAACTGTAATTATTATCCTTATTAGTAGTATTATTAGCACTATAACTATTATTATTATCCTTATTACTATTATTATTATCGCTACGACTGTTAATATTATACTTATTCTATTATTACTATCCCTATTACTCTTGTCTTTATTTTGATAATTATTATTATTTCCCTTATTACTATTATTATTATCATTATAACTGTTATTATTATCCTTATTACTAGTATTATTATCTCTATAACTATTATTGTTATCCTCATTACTATTATTATTATCGCTATGACTGTTATTATTATCCTTATTCTATTATTACCATCCCTATTACTCTTGTCTTTATCCTTATAACTATTATTATTATCGCTATAACTATTATTATTATCGCTATGACTGTTATTATTATCCTTATTGTATTATTACTATCCCTATTACTTTTGTCTTTATCCCTATAACTATTATTATTTCCCTTATTACTATTATTATTATCGCTATAACTATAATTATTATCCTTATTACTATTATTACTAGCACTATAACTGTTATTATCATCCTTATTACTATTACTATTATCGCTATGACTGTTATTATTATACTTATTCTATTATTACTATCCCTATTACTCCTGTCTTTATCCTGATAATTATTATTATTTCCCTTATTACTATTATTATTATCGCTATAACTGTTATTATTATCCTTATTACTATTATTATTCGCACTACAACTATTATTATTATCCTTATTACTATTATTATTATTGCCATAACTGTTATTATTATCCTTATTAGTATTATTATTAGCACTATAGATATTATTATTATTATCGCTATGACTGTTATTATTATCCTTATTCTATTATTATTATCCCTATTACTCTTGTCTCTATCCTTATAACTATTACTTTTATGCTTATTACTATTATTGTTAGCACTATAACTATTATTATTATCCTTATTACTATTATTATTATCGCTATGACTGTTATTATTATACTTATTCTATTATTACTATCCCTATTACTCTTGTCTTTATCCTGATAATTATTATTATTTCCCTTATTACAATTATTATTATCGCTATAACTATTATTATTATCCTTATTACTATTATTATTCGCACTATAACTATTATTATTATCCTTATTCTATTATTACTATCCCTATTACTCTTCTCTTTATCCTTATAACTATTATTATTATCCTTATTACTATTATTATTATCGCTATAACTATTATTATTATCCTTATTACTATTATTATTCGCACTATAACTATTATTATTATCCTTATTACTATTATTATTAGCACCATAGCTATTATTATTATTATCGCTATGACTGTTATTATTATCCTTATTCTATTATTACTATCCCTATTACTCTTGTCTTTATCCTGATAATTATTATTATTTCCCTTATTACAATTATTATTATCGCTATAACTATTATTATTATCCTTATTACTATTATTATTCGCACTATAACTATTATTATTATCCTTATTACTATTATTATTAGCACGATAGCTATTATTATTATTATCGCTATGACTGTTATTATTATCCCTATTCTATTATTACTATACCTATTACTCTTGTCTCTATCGTTATAACTATTATTATTATGTTTACTACTCTTATTATTATCGCCATAACTATTATTATTATCCTTACTACTATTATTATTATCGCTGTGACTGTTATTATTATCCTTATTCTATTATTACTATCCCTATTACTCTTCTCTTTATCCTTATAACTATTATTATTATCCTTATTACTATTATTATTATCGCTATAACTATTATTATTATCCTCATTACTATTATTAATAGCATCATAACTATTATTATTATCCTTATTACTATTATTATTATCATTATAACTGTTATTATTATCCTTATTACTAGTATTATTATCTCTATAACTATTATTGTTATCCTCATTACTAGTATTATTATCGCTATGACTGTTATTATTATCCTTATTCTATTATTACCATCCCTATTACTCTTGTCTTTATCCTTATGACTATTATTATTATCGCTATAACTATTATTATTATCGCTATGACTGTTATTATTATCCTTATTGTATTATTACTATCCCTATTACTTTTGTCTTTATCCTTATAACTATTATTATTTCCCTTATTACTATTATTATTATCGCTATAACTATAATTATTATCCTTATTACTATTATTACTAGCACTATAACTGTTATTATCATCCTTATTACTATTACTATTATCGCTATGACTGTTATTATTATACTTATTCTATTATTACTATCCCTATTACTCCTGTCTTTATCCTGATAATTATTATTATTTCCCTTATTACTATTATTATTATCGCTATAACTGTTATTATTATCCTTATTACTATTATTATTCGCACTACAACTATTATTATTATCCTTATTACTATTATTATTATTGCCATAACTGTTATTATTATCCTTATTAGTATTATTATTAGCACTATAGATATTATAATTATTATCGCTATGACTGTTATTATTATCCTTATTCTATTATTATTATCCCTATTACTCTTGTCTCTATCCTTATAACTATTACTGTTATGCTTATTACTATTATTGTTAGCACTATAACTATTATTATTATCCTTATTACTATTATTATTATCGCTATGACTGTTATTATTATACTTATTCTATTATTACTATCCCTATTACTGTTGTCTTTATCCTGATAATTACTATTATTTCCCTTATTACAATTATTATTATCGCTATAACTATTATTATTATCCTTATTACTATTATTATTCGCACTATAACTATTATTATTATCCTTATTCTATTATTACTATCCCTATTACTCTTCTCTTTATCCTTATAACTATTATTATTATCCTTATTACTATTATTATTATCGCTATAACTATTATTATTATCCTTATTACTATTATTATTCGCACTATAACTATTATTATTATCCTTATTACTATTATTATTAGCACCATAGCTATTATTATTATTATCGCTATGACTGTTATTATTATCCTTATTCTATTATTACTATCCCTATTACTCTTGTCTTTATCCTGATAATTATTATTATTTCCCTTATTACAATTATTATTATCGCTATAACTATTATTATTATCCTTATTACTATTATTATTCGCACTATAACTATTATTATTATCCTTATTACTATTATTATTAGCACGATAGCTATTATTATTATTATCGCTATGACTGTTATTATTATCCCTATTCTATTATTACTATACCTATTACTCTTGTCTCTATCCTTATAACTATTATTATTATGTTTACTACTCTTATTATTATCGCCATAACTATTATTATTATCCTTACTACTATTATTATTATCGCTGTGACTGTTATTATTATCCTTATTCTATTATTATTCGCACTACAACTATTATTATTATCCTTATTACTATTATTATTATTGCCATAACTGTTATTATTATCCTTATTAGTATTATTATTAGCACTATAGATATTATTATTATTATCGCTATGACTGTTATTATTATCCTTATTCTATTATTATTATCCCTATTACTCTTGTCTCTATCCTTATAACTATTACTGTTATGCTTATTACTATTATTGTTAGCACTATAACTATTATTATTATCCTTATTACTATTATTATTATCGCTATGACTGTTATTATTATACTTATTCTATTATTACTATCCCTATTACTCTTGTCTTTATCCTGATAATTATTATTATTTCCCTTATTACAATTATTATTATCGCTATAACTATTATTATTATCCTTATTACTATTATTATTCGCACTATAACTATTATTATTATCCTTATTCTATTATTACTATCCCTATTACTCTTCTCTTTATCCTTATAACTATTATTATTATCCTTATTACTATTATTATTATCGCTATAACTATTATTATTATCCTTATTACTATTATTATTCGCACTATAACTATTATTATTATCCTTATTACTATTATTATTATCGCTATGACTGTTATTATTATACTTATTCTATTATTACTATCCCTATTACTCTTGTCTTTATTTTGATATTTATTATTATTTCCCTTATTACTATTATTATTATCGCTATAACTGGTATTATTATCCTTATTAGTAGTATTATTATCACTATAACTATTATTATTATCCTTATTACTATTATTATTATCGCTATAACTATTATTATTATACTTATTAGTATTATTATTCGCACTACAACTATTATTATTATTGCCATAACTGTTATTATTATCCTTATTAGTATTATTATTAGCACTATAGATATTATTATTATTATTATCGCTATGACTGTTATTATTATCCTTATTACTCTTATTATTATCGCTATAACTATTATTATTATCCTTACTACTATTATTACTAGCACTATAACTGTTATTATCATCCTTATTACTATTACTATTATCGCTATGACTGTTATTATTATACTTATTCTATTATTACTATCCCTATTACTCTTGTCCTTATTTTGATAATTATTATTATTTCCCTTATTACTATTATTATTATCATTATAACTGTTATTATTATCCTTATTACTATTATTATTCGCACTACAACTATTATTATTATCCTTATTACTATTATTATTATCGCTATGACTGTTATTATTATACTTATTCTATTATTACTATCCCTATTACTCTTGTCTTTATCCTGATAATTATTATTATTTCCCTTATTACAATTATTATTATCGCTATAACTATTATTATTATCCTTATTACTATTATTATTCGCACTATAACTATTATTATTATCCTTATTCTATTATTACTATCCCTATTACTCTTCTCTTTATCCTTATAACTATTATTATTATCCTTATTACTATTATTATTATCGCTATCACTATTATTATTATCCTTATTACTATTATTAATAGCACTATAACTATTATTATTATCCTTATTACTATTATTATTATCGCTATGACTGTTATTATTATACTTATTCTATTATTACTATCCCTATTACTCTTGTCTTTATTTTGATATTTATTATTATTTCCCTTATTACTATTATTATTATCGCTATATCTGGTATTATTATCCTTATTACTATTATTATTATCGCTATAACTATTATTATTATACTTATTACTATTATTATTCGCACTACAACTATTATTATTATCCTTATTACTATTATTATTATTGCCATAACTGTTATTATTATCCTTATTAGTATTATTATTATCGCTATGACTGTTATTATTATCCTTATTACTATTATTATTATCGCTATAACTATTATTATTATCCTTATTACTATTATTACTAGCACTATAACTGTTATTATCATCCTTATTACTATTACTATTATCGCTATGACTGTTATTATTATACTTATTCTATTATTACTATCCCTATTACTCCTGTCTTTATCCTGATAATTATTATTATTTCCCTTATTACTATTATTATTATCGCTATAACTGTTATTATTATCCTTATTACTATTATTATTCGCACTACAACTATTATTATTATCCTTATTACTATTATTATTATTGCCATAACTGTTATTATTATCCTTATTAGTATTATTATTAGCACTATAGATATTATTATTATTATCGCTATGACTGTTATTATTATCCTTATTCTATTATTATTATCCCTATTACTCTTGTCTCTATCCGTATAACTATTACTGTTATGCTTATTACTATTATTGTTAGCACTATAACTATTATTATTATCCTTATTACTATTATTATTTTCGCTATGACTGTTATTATTATACTTATTCTATTATTACTATCCCTATTACTCTTGTCTTTATCCTGATAATTATTATTATTTCCCTTATTACAATTATTATTATCGCTATAACTATTATTATTATCCTTATTACTATTATTATTCGCACTATAACTATTATTATTATCCTTATTCTATTATTACTATCCCTATTACACTTCTCTTTATCCTTATAACTATTATTATTATCGCTATAACTGTTATTATTATCCTTATTAGTAGTATTATTAGCACTATAACTATTATGTTTATCCTTATTACTATTATTATTCGCACTATAACTATTATTATTATCGCTATAACTATTATTATTATCCTTATTACTATTATTACTAGCACTATAACTATTATTATTATCCTTATTACTAGTATTATTATCTCTATAACTATTATTGTTATCCTCCTTACTATTATTATTATCGCTATGACTGTTATTATTATCCTTATTCTATTATTACCATCCGTATTACTCTTGTCTTTATCCTTATAACTATTATTATTATCGCTATAACTATTATTGTTATCGCTATGACTGTTATTATTATCCTTATTGTATTATTACTACCCCTATTACTTTTGTCTTTATCCTTATAACTATTATTATTTCCCTTATTACTATTATTATTATCGCTATAACTGTTATTATTATCCTTATTACTAGTATTATTAGCACTATAACTATTATGTACATCCATATTACTATTGTTATTCGCACTATAACTATTATTATTATCCTTATTACTATTATTATTATCGCTATGACTGTTATTATTATCCTTATTGTATTATTAATATCCATATTACTCTTGTCTTTATCCTTATAACTATTATTATTATCATTATTATTATTATCCTTACTAGTATTATTATTATCGCTATGACTGTTATTATTATCCTTATTCTATTATTACTATCCCTATTACTCTTCTCTTTATCCTTATAACTATTATTATTATCCTTATAACTATTATTATTATCCTCATTACTATTATTATTATCGCTATGACTGTTATTATTATACTTATTCTATTATTACTATCCCTATTACTCTTGTCTTTATCCTGATATTTATTATTATTTCCCTTATTACTATTATTATTATCGCTATGACTGTTATTATTATCCTTATTCTATTATTACTATACCTATTACTCTTGTCTGTATCCTTATAACTATTATTATTATGTTTACTACTATTATTATTATCGCCATAACTATTATTATTATCCTTACTACTATTATTATTATCGCTGTGACTGTTATTATTATCCTTATTCTATTATTACTATCCCTATTACTCTTCTCTTTATCCTTATAACTATTATTATTATCCTTATTACTATTATTATTATCGCTATGACTGTTATTATTATACTTATTCTATTATTACTATCCCTATTACTCTTGTCTCTATCCTTATAACTATTATTATTATGTTTATTACTATTATTATTATCGCCATAACTATTATTTTATCCTTACTACTATTATTATTATCGCTGTGACTGTTATTATTATCCTTATTCTAATATTACTATCCCTATTACTCTTCTCTTTATCCTTATAACTATTATTATTATCCTTATTACTATTATTATTATCGCTATAACTGTTATTATTATCCTTATTAGTAGTATTATTAGCACTATAACTATTATTATTATCCTTATTACTATTATTATTATCGCTATGACTGTTATTATTATACTTATTCTATTATTACTATCCCTATTACTCTTGTCTTTATCCTCATAATTATTATTATTTCCCTTATTACTATTATTATTATCGCTATAACTGTTATTATTATCCTTATTACTATTATTATTCGCACTACAACTATTATTATTATCCTTATTACTATTATTATTATTGCCATAACTGTTATTATTATCCTTATTCTATTATTATTATCCCTATTACTCTTGTCTCTATCCTTATAACTATCATTATTATGTTTATTACTATTATTATTATCGCCATAACTATTATTATTATCCTTACTACTATTATTATTATCGCTGTGACTGTTATTATTATCCTTATTCTATTATTACTATCCCTATTACTCTTCTCTTTATCCTTATAACTATTATTATTATCGCTATAACTATTATTATTATCCTTATTACTATTATTAATAGCACTATAACTATTATTATTATCCTTATTACTATTATTATTATCGCTATGACTGTTATTATTATACTTATTCTATTATTACTATCCCTATTACTCTTGTCTTTATCCTGATAATTATTATTATTTCCCTTATAACTATTATTATTATCGCTATAACTATTATGTTTATCCTTATTACTATTATTATTCGCACTATAACTATTATTATTATCGCTATAACTATTATTATTATCCTTATTACTATTATTACTAGCACTATAACTATTATTATTATCCTTATTACTAGTATTATTATCTCTATAACTATTATTGTTATCCTCATTACTATTATTATTATCGCTATGACTGTTATTATTATCCTTATTCTATTATTACCATCCGTATTACTCTTGTCTTTATCCTTATAACTATTATTATTATCGCTATAACTATTATTATTATCGCTATGACTGTTATTATTATCCTTATTGTATTATTACTATCCCTATTACTTTTGTCTTTATCCTTATAACTATTATTATTTCCCTTATTACTATTATTATTATCGCTATAACTGTTATTATTATCCTTATTACTAGTATTATTAGCACTATAACTATTATGTACATCCTTATTACTATTGTTATTCGCACTATAACTATTATTATTATCCTTATTACTATTATTATTATCGCTATGACTGTTATTATTATACTTATTCTATTATTACTATCCCTATTACTCTTGTCTTTATCCTGATAATTATTATTATTTCCCTTATAACTATTATTATTATCGCTATAACTATTATTATTATCCTTACTACTATTATTACTAGCACTATAACTATTATTATTATCCTTATTACTATTATTATTATCGCTATGACTGTTATTATTATCCTTATTCTACTATTACTATCCCTATTACTCTTGTCTGTATCCTTATAACTATTATTATTATCCTTATTACTAGTATTATTATCTCTATAACTATTATTGTTATCCTCATTACTATTATTATTATCGCTATGACTGTTATTATTATCCTTATTCTATTATTACCATCCGTATTACTCTTGTCTTTATCCTTATAACTATTATTATTATCGCTATAACTATTATTATTATCGCTATGACTGTTATTATTATCCTTATTGTATTATTACTATCCCTATTACTTTTGTCTTTATCCTTATAACTATTATTATTTCCCTTATTACTATTATTATTATCGCTATAACTATTATTATTATCCTTATTACTATTATTACTAGCACTATAACTGTTATTATCATCCTTATTACTATTACTATTATCGCTATGACTGTTATTATTATACTTATTCTATTATTACTATCCCTATTACTCTTGTCTTTATCCTGATAATTATTATTATTTCCCTTATTACTATTATTATTATCGCTATAACTGTTATTATTATCCTTATTACTAGTATTATTAGCACTATAACTATTATGTACATCCTTATTACTATTGTTATTCGCACTATAACTATTATTATTATCCTTATTACTATTATTATTATCGCTATGACTGTTATTATTATCCTTATTGTATTATTAATATCCATATTACTCTTGTCTTTATCCTTATAACTATTATTATTATCATTATTATTATTATTATTATCGCTATAACTATTATTATTATCCTTACTAGTATTATTATTATCGCTATGACTGTTATTATTATCCTTATTCTATTATTACTATCCCTATTACTCTTCTCTTTATCCTTATAACTATTATTATTATCCTTATAACTATTATTATTATCCTCATTACTATTATTATTATCGCTATGACTGTTATTATTATACTTATTCTATTATTACTATCCCTATTACTCTTGTCTTTATCCTGATATTTATTATTATTTCCCTTATTACTATTATTATTATCGCTATAACTGTTATTATTATCCTTATTCTATTATTACTATCCCTATTACTCTTCTCTTTATCCTTATAACTATTATTATTATCGCTATAACTGTTATTATTATCCTTATTAGTAGTATTATTAGCACTATAACTATTATGTTTATCCTTATTACTATTATTATTCGCACTATAAATATTATTATTATCGCTATAACTATTATTATTATCCTTATTACTATTATTACTAGCACTATAACTATTATAATTATCCTTATTACTAGTATTATTATCTCTATAACTATTATTGTTATCCTCATTACTATTATTATTATCGCTATGACTGTTATTATTATCCTTATTCTATTATTACCATCCGTATTACTCTTGTCTTTATCCTTATAACTATTATTATTATCGCTATAACTATTATTATTATCGCTATGACTGTTATTATTATCCTTATTGTATTATTACTATCCCTATTACTTTTGTCTTTATCCTTATAACTATTATTATTTCCCTTATTACTATTATTATTATCGCTATAACTATTATTATTATCCTCATTACTATTATTACTAGCACTATAACTGTTATTATCATCCTTATTACTATTACTATTATCGCTATGACTGTTATTATTATACTTATTCTATTATTACTATCCCTATTACTCTTGTCTTTATCCTGATAATTATTATTATTTCCCTTATTACTATTATTATTATCGCTATAACTGTTATTATTATCCTTATTACTAGTATTATTAGCACTATAACTATTATGTACATCCTTATTACTATTGTTATTCGCACTATAACTATTATTATTATCCTTATTACTATTATTATTATCGCTATGACTGTTATTATTATCCTTATTGTATTATTAATATCCATATTACTCTTGTCTTTATCCTTATAACTATGATTATTATCATTATTATTATTATTATTATCGCTATAACTATTATTATTATCCTTACTAGTATTATTATTATCGCTATGACTGTTATTATTATCCTTATTCTATTATTACTATCCCTATTACTCTTCTCTTTATCCTTATAACTATTATTATTATCCTTATAACTATTATTATTATCCTCATTACTATTATTATTATCGCTATGACTGTTATTATTATACTTATTCTATTATTACTATCCCTATTACTCTTGTCTTTATCCTGATATTTATTATTATTTCCCTTATTACTATTATTATTATCGCTATAACTGTTATTATTATCCTTATTCTATTATTACTATCCCTATTACTCTTCTCTTTATCCTTATAACTATTATTATTATCCTTATTACTATTATTATTATCGCTATGACTGTTATTATTATACTTATTCTATTATTACTATCCCTATTACTCTTGTCTTTATCCTGATAATTATTATTATTTCCCTTATTACTATTATTATTATCGCTATAACTGTTATTATTATCCTTATTACTATTATTATTCGCACTACAACTATTATTATTATCCTTATTACTATTATTATTATTGCCATAACTGTTATTATTATCCTTATTAGTATTATTATTAGCACTATAGATATTATTATTATTATCGCTATGACTGTTATTATTATCCTTATTCTATTATTATTATCCCTATTACACTTGTCTCTATCCTTATAACTATTACTGTTATGCTTATTACTATTAGTATTAGCACTATAACTATTATTATTATCCTTATTACTATTATTATTCGCACTATAACTATTATTATTATCCTTATTACTATTATTATTATTGCTATAACTGTTATTATTATCCTTATTACTATTATTATTAGCACCATAGCTATTATTATTATTATCGCTATGACTGTTATTATTATCCTTATTATATTATTACTATACCTATTACTCTTGTCTCTATCCTTATAAGTATTATTATTATGTTTACTACTATTATTATTATCGCCATAACTATTATTATTATCCTTACTACTATTATTATTATCGCTGTGACTGTTATTATTATCCTTATTCTATTATTACTATCCCTATTACTCTTCTCTTTATCCTTATAACTATTATTATTATCCTTATTACTATTATTATTATGGCTATAACTATTATTATTATCCTTATTACTATTATTAATAGCACTATAACTATTATTATTATCCTTATTACTATTATTATTATCGCTATGACTGTTATTATTATACTTATTCTATTATTACCATCCCTATTACTCTTGTCTTTATCCTTATAACTATTATTATTATCGCTATAACTATTATTATTATCGCTATGACTGTTATTATTATCCTTATTCTATTATTACTATCCCTATTACTCTGATAATTATTATTATTTCCCTTATTACTATTATTATTATCGCTATAGCTGTTATTATTATCCTTATTACTAGTATTATTAGCACTATAACTATTATGTACATCCTTATTACTATTGTTATTCGCACTATAACTATTATTATTATCCTTATTACTATTATTATTATCGCTATGACTGTTATTATTATCCTTATTGTATTATTAATATCCATATTACTCTTGCCTTTATCCTTATAACTATTATTATTATCATTATTATTATTATTATTATCGCTATAACTATTATTATTATCCTTACTAGTATTATTATTATCGCTATGACTGTTATTATTATCCTTATTCTATTATTACTATCCCTATTACTCTTCTCTTTATCCTTATAACTATTATTATTATCCTTATAACTATTATTATTATCCTCATTACTATTATTATTATCGCTATGACTGTTATTATTATACTTATTCTATTATTACTATCCCTATTACTCTTGTCTTTATCCTGATATTTATTATTATTTCCCTTATTACTATTATTATTATCGCTATAACTGTTATTATTATCCTTATTCTATTATTACTATCCCTATTACTCTTCTCTTTATCCTTATAACTATTATTATTATCGCTATAACTGTTATTATTATCCTTATTAGTAGTATTATTAGCACTATAACTATTATGTTTATCCTTATTACTATTATTATTCGCACTATAAATATTATTATTATCGCTATAACTATTATTATTATCCTTATTACTATTATTACTAGCACTATAACTATTATAATTATCCTTATTACTAGTATTATTATCTCTATAACTATTATTGTTATCCTCATTACTATTATTATTATCGCTATGACTGTTATTATTATCCTTATTCTATTATTACCATCCGTATTACTCTTGTCTTTATCCTTATAACTATTATTATTATCGCTATAACTATTATTATTATCGCTATGACTGTTATTATTATCCTTATTGTATTATTACTATCCCTATTACTTTTGTCTTTATCCTTATAACTATTATTATTTCCCTTATTACTATTATTATTATCGCTATAACTATTATTATTATCCTCATTACTATTATTACTAGCACTATAACTGTTATTATCATCCTTATTACTATTACTATTATCGCTATGACTGTTATTATTATACTTATTCTATTATTACTATCCCTATTACTCTTGTCTTTATCCTGATAATTATTATTATTTCCCTTATTACTATTATTATTATCGCTATAACTGTTATTATTATCCTTATTACTAGTATTATTAGCACTATAACTATTATGTACATCCTTATTACTATTGTTATTCGCACTATAACTATTATTATTATCCTTATTACTATTATTATTATCGCTATGACTGTTATTATTATCCTTATTGTATTATTAATATCCATATTACTCTTGTCTTTATCCTTATAACTATGATTATTATCATTATTATTATTATTATTATCGCTATAACTATTATTATTATCCTTACTAGTATTATTATTATCGCTATGACTGTTATTATTATCCTTATTCTATTATTACTATCCCTATTACTCTTCTCTTTATCCTTATAACTATTATTATTATCCTTATAACTATTATTATTATCCTCATTACTATTATTATTATCGCTATGACTGTTATTATTATACTTATTCTATTATTACTATCCCTATTACTCTTGTCTTTATCCTGATATTTATTATTATTTCCCTTATTACTATTATTATTATCGCTATAACTGTTATTATTATCCTTATTCTATTATTACTATCCCTATTACTCTTCTCTTTATCCTTATAACTATTATTATTATCCTTATTACTATTATTATTATCGCTATGACTGTTATTATTATACTTATTCTATTATTACTATCCCTATTACTCTTGTCTTTATCCTGATAATTATTATTATTTCCCTTATTACTATTATTATTATCGCTATAACTGTTATTATTATCCTTATTACTATTATTATTCGCACTACAACTATTATTATTATCCTTATTACTATTATTATTATTGCCATAACTGTTATTATTATCCTTATTAGTATTATTATTAGCACTATAGATATTATTATTATTATCGCTATGACTGTTATTATTATCCTTATTCTATTATTATTATCCCTATTACACTTGTCTCTATCCTTATAACTATTACTGTTATGCTTATTACTATTAGTATTAGCACTATAACTATTATTATTATCCTTATTACTATTATTATTCGCACTATAACTATTATTATTATCCTTATTACTATTATTATTATTGCTATAACTGTTATTATTATCCTTATTACTATTATTATTAGCACCATAGCTATTATTATTATTATCGCTATGACTGTTATTATTATCCTTATTATATTATTACTATCCCTATTACTCTGATAATTATTATTATTTCCCTTATTACTATTATTATTATCGCTATAGCTGTTATTATTATCCTTATTACTAGTATTATTAGCACTATAACTATTATGTACATCCTTATTACTATTGTTATTCGCACTATAACTATTATTATTATCCTTATTACTATTATTATTATCGCTATGACTGTTATTATTATCCTTATTGTATTATTAATATCCATATTACTCTTGCCTTTATCCTTATAACTATTATTATTATCATTATTATTATTATTATTATCGCTATAACTATTATTATTATCCTTACTAGTATTATTATTATCGCTATGACTGTTATTATTATCCTTATTCTATTATTACTATCCCTATTACTCTTCTCTTTATCCTTATAACTATTATTATTATCCTTATAACTATTATTATTATCCTCATTACTATTATTATTATCGCTATGACTGTTATTATTATACTTATTCTATTATTACTATCCCTATTACTCTTGTCTTTATCCTGATATTTATTATTATTTCCCTTATTACTATTATTATTATCGCTATAACTGTTATTATTATCCTTATTCTATTATTACCATCCCTATTATTCTTCTCTTTATCCTTCTAACGATTATTATTATCCTTATTACTATTATTATTATCGCTATGACTGTTATTATTATACTTATTCTATTATTACTATCCCTATTACTCTTGTCTTTATCCTGATAATTATTATTATTTTCCTTATTACTATTATTATTATCGCTATAACTGTTATTATTATCCTTATTACTATTATTATTCGCACTACAACTATTATTATTATCCTTATTACTATTATTATTATTGCCATAACTGTTATTATTATCCTTATTAGTATTATTATTAGCACTATAGATATTATTATTATTATCGCTATGATTGTTATTATTATCCTTATTCTATTATTATTATCCCTATTACACTTGTCTCTATCCTTATAACTATTACTGTTATGCTTATTACTATTATTATTAGCACTATAACTATTATTATTATCCTTATTACTATTATTATTCGCACTATAACTATTATTATTATGCTTATTACTATTATTATTATTGCTATAACTGTTATTATTATCCTTATTACTATTATTATTAGCACCATAGCTATTATTATTATTATCGCTATGACTGTTATTATTATCCTTATTATATTATTACTATACCTATTACTCTTGTCTCTATCCTTATAACTATTATTATTATGTTTACTACTATTATTATTATCGCCATAACTATTATTATTATCCTTACTACTATTATTATTATCGCTGTGACTGTTATTATTATCCTTATTCTATTATTACTATCCCTATTACTCTTCTCTTTATCCTTATAACTATTATTATTATCCGTATTACTATTATTATTATGGCTATAACTATTATTATTATCCTTATTACTATTATTAATAGCACTATAACTATTATTATTATCCTTATTACTATTATTATTATCGCTATGACTGTTATTATTATACTTATTCTATTATTACCATCCCTATTACTCTTGTCTTTATCCTTATAACTATTATTATTATCGCTATAACTATTATTATTATCGCTATGACTGTTATTATTATCCTTATTGTATTATTACTATCCCTATTACTTTTATCTTTATCCTTATAACTATTATTATTTCCCTTATTACTATTATTATTATCGCTATAACTATTATTATTATCCTCATTACTATTATTACTAGCACTATAACTATTATTATTATCCTTATTACTATTATTATTATGGCTATAACTATTATTATTATGGCTATAACTATTATTATTATCCTTATTACTATTATTAATAGCACTATAACTATTATTATTATCCTTATTACTATTATTATTATCGCTATGACTGTTATTATTATACTTATTCTATTATTACCATCCCTATTACTCTTGTATTTATCCTTGTAACTATTATTATTATCGCTATAACTATTATTATTATCGCTATGACTGTTATTATTATCCTTATTGTATTATTACTATCCCTATTACTTTTATCTTTCTCCTTATAACTATTATTATTTCCCTTATTACTATTATTATTATCGCTATAACTATTATTATTATCCTTATTACTCTTATTACTAGCACTATAACTGTTATTATCATCCTTATTACTATTACTTGTATCGCTATGACTGTTATTATTATACTTATTCTATTGTTACTATCCCTATTACTCTTGTCTTTATCCTGATAATTATTATTATTTCCCTTATTACTATTATTATTATCGCTATAGCTGTTATTATTATCCTTATTACTAGTATTATTAGCACTATAACTATTATGTACATCCTTATTACTATTGTTATTCGCACTATAACTATTATTATTATCCTTATTACTATTATTATTATCGCTATGACTGTTATTATTATCCTTATTGTATTATTAATATCCATATTACTCTTGTCTTTATCCTTATAACTATTATTATTATCATTATTATTATTATTATTATCGCTATAACTATTATTATTATCCTTACTAGTATTATTATTATCGCTATGACTGTTATTATTATCCTTATTCTATTATTACTATCCCTATTACTCTTCTCTTTATCCTTGTAACTATTATTATTATCCTTATAACTATTATTATTATCCTCATTACTATTATTATTATCGCTATGACTGTTATTATTATACTTATTCTATTATTACTATCCCTATTACTCTTGTCTTTATCCTGATATTTATTATTATTTCCCTTATTACTATTATTATTATCGCTGTGACTGTTATTATTATCCTTATTCTATTATTACTATCCCTATTACTCTTCTCTTTATCCTTATAACTATTATTATTATCCTTATTACTATTATTATTATCGCTATGACTGTTATTATTATACTTATTCTATTATTACTATCCCTATTACTCTTGTCTTTATCCTGATAATTATTATTATTTCCCTTATTACTATTATTATTATCGCTATAACTGTTATTATTATCCTTATTACTATTATTATTCGCACTACAACTATTATTATTATCCTTATTACTATTATTATTATTGCCATAACTGTTATTATTATCCTTATTAGTATTATTATTAGCACTATAGATATTATTATTATTATCGCTATGACTGTTATTATTATCCTTATTCTATTATTATTATCCCTATTACACTTGTCTCTATCCTTATAACTATTACTGTTATGCTTATTACTATTATTATTAGCACTATAACTATTATTATTATCCTTATTACTATTATTATTCGCACTATAACTATTATTATTATCCTTATTACTATTATTATTATTGCTATAACTGTTATTATTATCCTTATTACTATTATTATTAGCACCATAGCTATTATTATTATTATCGCTATGACTGTTATTATTATCCTTATTATATTATTACTATACCTATTACTCTTGTCTTTATCCTTATAACTATTATTATTATCCTTATTACTATTATTATTATGGCTATAACTATTATTATTATCCTTATTACTATTATTAATAGCACTATAACTATTATTATTATCCTCATTACTATTATTATTATCGCTATGACTGTTATTATTATCCTTATTCTATTATTACCATCCGTATTACTCTTGTCTTTATCCTTATAACTATTATTATTATCGCTATAACTATTATTATTATCGCTATGACTGTTATTATTATCCTTATTGTATTATTACTATCCCTATTACTTTTGTCTTTATCCTTATAACTATTATTATTTCCCTTATTACTATTATTATTATCGCTATAACTATTATTATTATCCTCATTACTATTATTACTAGCACTATAACTGTTATTATCATCCTTATTACTATTACTATTATCGCTATGACTGTTATTATTATACTTATTCTATTATTACTATCCCTATTACTCTTGTCTTTATCCTGATAATTATTATTATTTCCCTTATTACTATTGTTATTATCGCTATAACTGTTATTATTATCCTTATTACTAGTATTATTAGCACTATAACTATTATGTACATCCTTATTACTATTGTTATTCGCACTATAACTATTATTATTATCCTTATTACTATTATTATTATCGCTATGACTGTTATTATTATCCTTATTGTATTATTAATATCCATATTACTCTTGTCTTTATCCTTATAACTATGATTATTATCATTATTATTATTATTATTATCGCTATAACTATTATTATTATCCTTACTAGTATTATTATTATCGCTATGACTGTTATTATTATCCTTATTCTATTATTACTATCCCTATTACTCTTCTCTTTATCCTTATAACTATTATTATTATCCTTATAACTATTATTATTATCCTCATTACTATTATTATTATCGCTATGACTGTTATTATTATACTTATTCTATTATTACTATCCCTATTACTCTTGTCTTTATCCTGATAATTATTATTATTTCCCTTATTACTATTATTAGTATCGCTATAACTGTTATTATTATCCTTATTACTATTATTATTCGCACTACAACTATTATTATTATCCTTATTACTATTATTATTATTGCCATAACTGTTATTATTATCCTTATTAGTATTATTATTAGCACTATAGATATTATTATTATTATCGCTATGACTGTTATTATTATCCTTATTCTATTATTATTATCCCTATTACACTTGTCTCTATCCTTATAACTATTACTGTTATGCTTATTACTATTATTATTAGCACTATAACTATTATTATTATCCTTATTACTATTGTTATTCGCACTATAACTATTATTATTATCCTTATTACTATTATTATTATCGCTATGACTGTTATTATTATCCTTATTGTATTATTAATATCCATATTACTCTTGTCTTTATCCTTATAACTATTATTATTATCATTATTATTATTATTATTATCGCTATAACTATTATTATTATCCTTACTAGTATTATTATTATCGCTATGACTGTTATTATTATCCTTATTCTATTATTACTATCCCTATTACTCTTCTCTTTATCCTTATAACTATTATTATTATCCTTATAACTATTATTATTATCCTCATTACTATTATTATTATCGCTATGACTGTTATTATTATACTTATTCTATTATTACTATCCCTATTACTCTTGTCTTTATCCTGATATTTATTATTATTTCCCTTATTACTATTATTATTATCGCTATAACTGTTATTATTATCCTTATTCTATTATTACTATCCCTATTACTCTTCTCTTTATCCTTATAACTATTATTATTATCCTTATTACTATTATTATTATCGCTATGACTGTTATTATTATCCTTATTCTATTATTACTATCCCTATTACTCTTGTCTTTATCCTGATAATTATTATTATTTCCCTTATTACTATTATTATTATCGCTATAACTGTTATTATTATCCTTATTACTATTATTATTCGCACTACAACTATTATTATTATCCTTGTTACTATTATTATTATTGCCATAACTGTTATTATTATCCTTATTAGTATTATTATTAGCACTATAGATATTATTATTATTATCTCCATGACTGTTATTATTATCCTTATTCTATTATTATTATCCCTATTACACTTGTCTCTATCCTTATAACTATTGCTGTTATGCTTATTACTATTATTATTAGCACTATAACTATTATTATTATCCTTATTACTATTATTATTCGCACTATAACTATTATTATTATCCTTATTACTATTATTATTATTGCTATAACTGTTATTATTATCCTTATTACTATTATTATTAGCACCATAGCTATTATTATTATTATCGCTATGACTGTTATTATTATCCTTATTATATTATTACTATACCTATTACTCTTGTCTCTATCCTTATAACTATTATTATTATGTTTACTACTATTATTCTTATCGCCATAACTATTATTATTATCCTTACTACTATTATTATTATCGCTGTGACTGTTATTATTATCCTTATTCTATTATTACTATCCCTATTACTCTTCTCTTTATCCTTATAACTATTATTATTATCCTTATTACTATTATTATTATGGCTATAACTATTATTATTATCCTTATTACCATTATTAATAGCACTATAACTATTATTATTATCCTTATTACTATTATTATTATCGCTATGACTGTTATTATTATACTTATTCTATTATTACCATCCCTATTACTCTTGTCTTTATCCTTATTACTCTTATTATTATCGCTATAACTATTATTATTATCCTTATTACTCTTATTACTAGCACTATAACTGTTATTATCATCCTTATTACTATTACTTGTATCGCTATGACTGTTATTATTATACTTATTCTATTATTACTATCCCTATTACTCTTGTCTTTATCCTCATAATTATTATTATTTCCCTTATTACTATTATTATTATCGCTATAAGTGTTATTATTATCCTTATTACTAGTATTATTAGCACTCTAACTATTATGTATATCCTTATTACTATTGTTATTCGCACTATAACTATTATTATTATCCTTACTACTATTATTATTATCGCTATGACTGTTATTATTATACTTATTCTATTATTACTATCCCTATTACTCTTGTCTCTATCCTTATAACTATTATTATTATGTTTATTACTATTATTATTATCGCCATAACTATTATTATTATCCTTACTACTATTATTATTATCGCTGTGACTGTTATTATTATCCTTATTCTATTATTACTATCCCTATTACTCTTCTCTTTATCCTTATAACTATTATTATTATCCTTATTACTATTATTAATAGCACTATAACTATTATTATTATCCTTATTACTATTATTATTATCGCTATGACTGTTATTATTATACTTATTCTATTATTACCATCCCTATTACTCTTGTCTGTATCCTTATAACTATTATTATTATCCTTATTACTAGTATTATTATCTCTATAACTATTATTGTTATCCTCATTACTATTATTATTATCGCTATGACTGTTATTATTATCCTTATTCTATTATTACTATCCCTATTACTCTTGTCTTTATCCTTATAACTATTATTATTATCCTTATTACTATTATTATTATTGCTATAACTATTATTATTATCCTTACTACTATTATTATTATCGCTATGACTGTTATTATTATCCTTATTCTATTATTACTATCCCTATTACTCTTCTCTTTATCCTTATAACTATTATTATTATCCTTATAACTATTATTATTATCCTTATTACTAGTATTATTATCTCTATAACTATTATTGTTATCCTCATTACTATTATTATTATCGCTATGACTGTTATTATTATCCTTATTCTATTATTACTATCCCTATTACTCTTGTCTCTATCCTTATAACTATTATTATTATCCTTATTACTAGTATTATTATCTCTATAACTATTATTGTTATCCTCATTACTATTATTATTATCGCTATGACTGTTATTATTATCCTTATTCTATTATTACTATCCCTATTACTCTTGTCTCTATCCTTATAACTATTATTATTATGCTTATTACTATTATTATTGGCACTATAACTATTATTATGATCCTTATTACTATTATTATTATCGCTATAACCATTATTATTATCCTTATTACTATTATTACTACCACTATAACTATTATTATTATCCTTATTACTATTAGTATTATCGCTATGACTGTTATTATTATGCTTATTCTACTATTACTATCCCTATTACTCTTGTCTCTATTCTTATAACTATTATTATTATCGCTATAACTATTATTATTATCCTTACTACTATTATTATTATCGCTATGACTGTTATTATTATCCTTATTCTATTATTACTATCCCTATTACTCTTGTCTCTATCCTTATAACTATTATTATTATCCTTATTGCTAGTATTATTATCTCTATAACTATTATTGTTATCCTCATTACTATTATTATTATCGCTATGACTGTTATTATTATCCTTATTCTATTATTACTATCCCTATTACTCTTCTCTTTATCCTTATAACTATTATTATTATCCTTATTACTAGTATTATTATCTCTATAACTATTATTGTTATCCTCATTACTATTATTATTATCGCTATGACTGTTATTATTATCCTTATTCTATTATTACTATCCCTATTACTCTTGTCTCTATCCTTATAACTATTATTATTATCCTTATTACTAGTATTATTATCTCTATAACTATTATTGTTATCCTCATTGCTATTATTATTATCGCTATGACTGTTATTATTATCCTTATTCTATTATTACTATCCCTATTACTCTTGTCTCTATCCTTATAACTATTATTATTATGCTTATTACTATTATTATTGGCACTATAACTATTATTATTATCCTTATTACTATTATTATTATCGCTATAACCATTATTATTATCCTTATTACTATTATTACTAGCACTATAACTATTATTATTATCCTTATTACTATTAGTATTATCGCTATGACTGTTATTATTATACTTATTCTATTATTACTATCCCTATTACTCTTGTTTTTATCCTTATAACTTTTATTGTTATGCTTATTACTATTATTATTAGCACTAAAACTATTATTATTATCCTTATTACTATTATTATTATCGCTATGACTGTTATTATTATACTTCTTCTATTATTACTATCCCTACTACTCTTGTCTTTATCCTGATATTTATTATTATTTCCCTTAGTACTATTATTATTATCGCAATAACTGTTATTATTATACTTATTCTATTATTACCATCCCTATTACTCTTGTCTGTATCCTTATAACTATTATTATTATCCTTATTACTAGTATTATTATCTCTATAACTATTATTGTTATCCTCATTACTATTATTATTATCGCTATGACTGTTATTATTATCCTTATTCTATTATTACTATCCCTATTACTCTTGTCTTTATCCTTATAACTATTATTATTATCCTTATTACTATTATTATTATTGCTATAACTATTATTATTATCCTTACTACTATTATTATTATCGCTATGACTGTTATTATTATCCTTATTCTATTATTACTATCCCTATTACTCTTCTCTTTATCCTTATAACTATTATTATTATCCTTATAACTATTATTATTATCCTTATTACTAGTATTATTATCTCTATAACTATTATTGTTATCCTCATTACTATTATTATTATCGCTATGACTGTTATTATTATCCTTATTCTATTATTACTATCCCTATTACTCTTGTCTCTATCCTTATAACTATTATTATTATCCTTATTACTAGTATTATTATCTCTATAACTATTATTGTTATCCTCATTACTATTATTATTATCGCTATGACTGTTATTATTATCCTTATTCTATTATTACTATCCCTATTACTCTTGTCTCTATCCTTATAACTATTATTATTATGCTTATTACTATTATTATTGGCACTATAACTATTATTATGATCCTTATTACTATTATTATTATCGCTATAACCATTATTATTATCCTTATTACTATTATTACTACCACTATAACTATTATTATTATCCTTATTACTATTAGTATTATCGCTATGACTGTTATTATTATGCTTATTCTACTATTACTATCCCTATTACTCTTGTCTCTATTCTTATAACTATTATTATTATCGCTATAACTATTATTATTATCCTTACTACTATTATTATTATCGCTATGACTGTTATTATTATCCTTATTCTATTATTACTATCCCTATTACTCTTGTCTCTATCCTTATAACTATTATTATTATCCTTATTGCTAGTATTATTATCTCTATAACTATTATTGTTATCCTCATTACTATTATTATTATCGCTATGACTGTTATTATTATCCTTATTCTATTATTACTATCCCTATTACTCTTCTCTTTATCCTTATAACTATTATTATTATCCTTATTACTAGTATTATTATCTCTATAACTATTATTGTTATCCTCATTACTATTATTATTATCGCTATGACTGTTATTATTATCCTTATTCTATTATTACTATCCCTATTACTCTTGTCTCTATCCTTATAACTATTATTATTATCCTTATTACTAGTATTATTATCTCTATAACTATTATTGTTATCCTCATTGCTATTATTATTATCGCTATGACTGTTATTATTATCCTTATTCTATTATTACTATCCCTATTACTCTTGTCTCTATCCTTATAACTATTATTATTATGCTTATTACTATTATTATTGGCACTATAACTGTTATTATTATCCTTATTACTAGTATTATTAGCACTATAACTATTATGTACATCCTTATTACTATTGTTATTCGCACTATAACTATTATTATTATCCTTATTACTATTATTATTATCGCTATGACTGTTATTATTATCCTTATTGTATTATTAATATCCATATTACTCTTGTCTTTATCCTTATAACTATGATTATTATCATTATTATTATTATTATTATCGCTATAACTATTATTATTATCCTTACTAGTATTATTATTATCGCTATGACTGTTATTATTATCCTTATTCTATTATTACTATCCCTATTACTCTTCTCTTTATCCTTATAACTATTATTATTATCCTTATAACTATTATTATTATCCTCATTACTATTATTATTATCGCTATGACTGTTATTATTATACTTATTCTATTATTACTATCCCTATTACTCTTGTCTTTATCCTGATAATTATTATTATTTCCCTTATTACTATTATTATTATCGCTATAACTGTTATTATTATCCTTATTACTATTATTATTCGCACTACAACTATTATTATTATCCTTATTACTATTATTATTATTGCCATAACTGTTATTATTATCCTTATTAGTATTATTATTAGCACTATAGATATTATTATTATTATCGCTATGACTGTTATTATTATCCTTATTCTATTATTATTATCCCTATTACACTTGTCTCTATCCTTATAACTATTACTGTTATGCTTATTACTATTATTATTAGCACTATAACTATTATTATTATCCTTATTACTATTGTTATTCGCACTATAACTATTATTATTATCCTTATTACTATTATTATTATCGCTATGACTGTTATTATTATCCTTATTGTATTATTAATATCCATATTACTCTTGTCTTTATCCTTATAACTATTATTATTATCATTATTATTATTATTATTATCGCTATAACTATTATTATTATCCTTACTAGTATTATTATTATCGCTATGACTGTTATTATTATCCTTATTCTATTATTACTATCCCTATTACTCTTCTCTTTATCCTTATAACTATTATTATTATCCTTATAACTATTATTATTATCCTCATTACTATTATTATTATCGCTATGACTGTTATTATTATACTTATTCTATTATTACTATCCCTATTACTCTTGTCTTTATCCTGATATTTATTATTATTTCCCTTATTACTATTATTATTATCGCTATAACTGTTATTATTATCCTTATTCTATTATTACTATCCCTATTACTCTTCTCTTTATCCTTATAACTATTATTATTATCCTTATTACTATTATTATTATCGCTATGACTGTTATTATTATCCTTATTCTATTATTACTATCCCTATTACTCTTGTCTTTATCCTGATAATTATTATTATTTCCCTTATTACTATTATTATTATCGCTATAACTGTTATTATTATCCTTATTACTATTATTATTCGCACTACAACTATTATTATTATCCTTGTTACTATTATTATTATTGCCATAACTGTTATTATTATCCTTATTAGTATTATTATTAGCACTATAGATATTATTATTATTATCGCCATGACTGTTATTATTATCCTTATTCTATTATTATTATCCCTATTACACTTGTCTCTATCCTTATAACTATTGCTGTTATGCTTATTACTATTATTATTAGCACTATAACTATTATTATTATCCTTATTACTATTATTATTCGCACTATAACTATTATTATTATCCTTATTACTATTATTATTATTGCTATAACTGTTATTATTATCCTTATTACTATTATTATTAGCGACATAGCTATTATTATTATTATCGCTATGACTGTTATTATTATCCTTATTATATTATTACTATACCTATTACTCTTGTCTCTATCCTTATAACTATTATTATTATGTTTACTACTATTATTCTTATCGCCATAACTATTATTATTATCCTTACTACTATTATTATTATCGCTGTGACTGTTATTATTATCCTTATTCTATTATTACTATCCCTATTACTCTTCTCTTTATCCTTATAACTATTATTATTATCCTTATTACTATTATTATTATGGCTATAACTATTATTATTATCCTTATTACCATTATTAATAGCACTATAACTATTATTATTATCCTTATTACTATTATTATTATCGCTATGACTGTTATTATTATACTTATTCTATTATTACCATCCCTATTACTCTTGTCTTTATCCTTATTACTCTTATTATTATCGCTATAACTATTATTATTATCCTTATTACTCTTATTACTAGCACTATAACTGTTATTATCATCCTTATTACTATTACTTGTATCGCTATGACTGTTATTATTATACTTATTCTATTATTACTATCCCTATTACTCTTGTCTTTATCCTCATAATTATTATTATTTCCCTTATTACTATTATTATTATCGCTATAAGTGTTATTATTATCCTTATTACTAGTATTATTAGCACTCTAACTATTATGTATATCCTTATTACTATTGTTATTCGCACTATAACTATTATTATTATCCTTACTACTATTATTATTATCGCTATGACTGTTATTATTATACTTATTCTATTATTACTATCCCTATTACTCTTGTCTCTATCCTTATAACTATTATTATTATGTTTATTACTATTATTATTATCGCCATAACTATTATTATTATCCTTACTACTATTATTATTATCGCTGTGACTGTTATTATTATCCTTATTCTATTATTACTATCCCTATTACTCTTCTCTTTATCCTTATAACTATTATTATTATCCTTATTACTATTATTAATAGCACTATAACTATTATTATTATCCTTATTACTATTATTATTATCGCTATGACTGTTATTATTATACTTATTCTATTATTACCATCCCTATTACTCTTGTCTGTATCCTTATAACTATTATTATTATCCTTATTACTAGTATTATTATCTCTATAACTATTATTGTTATCCTCATTACTATTATTATTATCGCTATTACTGTTATTATTATCCTTATTCTATTATTACTATCCCTATTACTCTTGTCTTTATCCTTATAACTATTATTATTATCCTTATTACTATTATTATTATTGCTATAACTATTATTATTATCCTTACTACTATTATTATTATCGCTATGACTGTTATTATTATCCTTATTCTATTATTACTATCCCTATTACTCTTCTCTTTATCCTTATAACTATTATTATTATCCTTATAACTATTATTATTATCCTTATTACTAGTATTATTATCTCTATAACTATTATTGTTATCCTCATTACTATTATTATTATCGCTATGACTGTTATTATTATCCTTATTCTATTATTACTATCCCTATTACTCTTGTCTCTATCCTTATAACTATTATTATTATCCTTATTACTAGTATTATTATCTCTATAACTATTATTGTTATCCTCATTACTATTATTATTATCGCTATGACTGTTATTATTATCCTTATTCTATTATTACTATCCCTATTACTCTTGTCTCTATCCTTATAACTATTATTATTATGCTTATTACTATTATTATTGGCACTATAACTATTATTATGATCCTTATTACTATTATTATTATCGCTATAACCATTATTATTATCCTTATTACTATTATTACTACCACTATAACTATTATTATTATCCTTATTACTATTAGTATTATCGCTATGACTGTTATTATTATGCTTATTCTACTATTACTATCCCTATTACTCTTGTCTCTATTCTTATAACTATTATTATTATCGCTATAACTATTATTATTATCCTTACTACTATTATTATTATCGCTATGACTGTTATTATTATCCTTATTCTATTATTACTATCCCTATTACTCTTGTCTCTATCCTTATAACTATTATTATTATCCTTATTGCTAGTATTATTATCTCTATAACTATTATTGTTATCCTCATTACTATTATTATTATCGCTATGACTGTTATTATTATCCTTATTCTATTATTACTATCCCTATTACTCTTCTCTTTATCCTTATAACTATTATTATTATCCTTATTACTAGTATTATTATCTCTATAACTATTATTGTTATCCTCATTACTATTATTATTATCGCTATGACTGTTATTATTATCCTTATTCTATTATTACTATCCCTATTACTCTTGTCTCTATCCTTATAACTATTATTATTATCCTTATTACTAGTATTATTATCTCTATAACTATTATTGTTATCCTCATTGCTATTATTATTATCGCTATGACTGTTATTATTATCCTTATTCTATTATTACTATCCCTATTACTCTTGTCTCTATCCTTATAACTATTATTATTATGCTTATTACTATTATTATTGGCACTATAACTATTATTATTATCCTTATTACTATTATTATTATCGCTATAACCATTATTATTATCCTTATTACTATTATTACTAGCACTATAACTATTATTATTATCCTTATTACTATTAGTATTATCGCTATGACTGTTATTATTATACTTATTCTATTATTACTATCCCTATTACTCTTGTTTTTATCCTTATAACTTTTATTGTTATGCTTATTACTATTATTATTAGCACTAAAACTATTATTATTATCCTTATTACTATTATTATTATCGCTATGACTGTTATTATTATACTTCTTCTATTATTACTATCCCTACTACTCTTGTCTTTATCCTGATATTTATTATTATTTCCCTTAGTACTATTATTATTATCGCAATAACTGTTATTATTATACTTATTCTATTATTACTATCCTTATTACTCTTGTCTTTATCCTTATAACTATTATTATTATCCTTATAACTATTATTATTACCCTTATTACTATTATTATTATCGCTATAACTATTATTATTATCCTTACTACTATTATTATTATCGCTATGACTGTTATTATTATCCTTATTCTATTATTACTATCCCTATTACTCTTCTCTTTATCCTTATAACAATTATTATTATCCTTATTACTATTATTATTATCGCTATAACTATTATTATTATCCTTACTACTATTATTATTATCGCTATGGCTGTTATTATTATCCTTATTCTATTATTACTATCCCTATTACTCTTCTCTTTATCCTTATAACTATTATTATTATCCTTATAACTATTATTATTATGCATATTACTATTATTATTATCGCTAAAACTATTATTATTATCCTTACTACTATTATTATTATCGCTATGACTGTTATTATTATACTTCTTCTATTATTACTATCCCTGCTACTCTTGTCTTTATCCTGATATTTATTATTATTTCCCTTATTACTATTGATATTATCGCTATAACTGTTATTATCATCCTTATTACTAGTTTTATTAGCACTATAACTATTACGTTTATCCTTATTACTATTATTATTCGCGCTATAACTATTATTATTATCCTTATTACTATTATTATTATCGCTATACTATTATTGTTATCCTCATTACTATTATTATTATCGCTATGACTGTTATTATTATCCTTATTCTATTATTGCTATCCCTATTACTCTTGTCTCTATCCTTATAACTATTATTATTAGCACTATAACTATTATTATTATCCTTATTTCTATTATTATTATCGCAATGACTGTTATTATTATACTTCTTCTATTATTACTATCCCTATTACTCTTGTCTCTATCCTTATAACTATTATTATTATGCATATTACTATTATTATTATCGCTATAACTATTATTATTATCCTTACTACTATTATTATTATCGCTATGGCTGTTATTATTATCCTTATTCTATTATTACTATCCCTATTACTCTTCTCTTTATCCTTATAACTATTATTATTATCCTTATTACTAGTATTATTATCTCTATAACTATTATTGTTATCCTCATTACTATTATTATTATCGCTATGACTGTTATTATTATCCTTATTCTATTATTACTATCCCTATTACTCTTGTCTCTATCCTTATAACTATTATTATTATCCTTATTACTAGTATTATTATCTCTATAACTATTATTGTTATCCTCATTACTATTATTATTATCGCTATGACTGTTATTATTATCCTTATTCTATTATTACTATCCCTATTACTCTTGTCTTTATCCTTATAACTATTATTATTATCCTTATTACTATTATTATTATTGCTATAACTATTATTATTATCCTTACTACTATTATTATTATCGCTATGACTGTTATTATTATCCTTATTCTATTATTACTATCCCTATTACTCTTCTCTTTATCCTTATAACTATTATTATTATCCTTATAACTATTATTATTATCCTTATTACTAGTATTATTATCTCTATAACTATTATTGTTATCCTCATTACTATTATTATTATCGCTATGACTGTTATTATTATCCTTATTCTATTATTACTATCCCTATTACTCTTGTCTCTATCCTTATAACTATTATTATTATCCTTATTACTAGTATTATTATCTCTATAACTATTATTGTTATCCTCATTACTATTATTATTATCGCTATGACTGTTATTATTATCCTTATTCTATTATTACTATCCCTATTACTCTTGTCTCTATCCTTATAACTATTATTATTATGCTTATTACTATTATTATTGGCACTATAACTATTATTATGATCCTTATTACTATTATTATTATCGCTATAACCATTATTATTATCCTTATTACTATTATTACTACCACTATAACTATTATTATTATCCTTATTACTATTAGTATTATCGCTATGACTGTTATTATTATGCTTATTCTACTATTACTATCCCTATTACTCTTGTCTCTATTCTTATAACTATTATTATTATCGCTATAACTATTATTATTATCCTTACTACTATTATTATTATCGCTATGACTGTTATTATTATCCTTATTCTATTATTACTATCCCTATTACTCTTGTCTCTATCCTTATAACTATTATTATTATCCTTATTGCTAGTATTATTATCTCTATAACTATTATTGTTATCCTCATTACTATTATTATTATCGCTATGACTGTTATTATTATCCTTATTCTATTATTACTATCCCTATTACTCTTCTCTTTATCCTTATAACTATTATTATTATCCTTATTACTAGTATTATTATCTCTATAACTATTATTGTTATCCTCATTACTATTATTATTATCGCTATGACTGTTATTATTATCCTTATTCTATTATTACTATCCCTATTACTCTTGTCTCTATCCTTATAACTATTATTATTATCCTTATTACTAGTATTATTATCTCTATAACTATTATTGTTATCCTCATTGCTATTATTATTATCGCTATGACTGTTATTATTATCCTTATTCTATTATTACTATCCCTATTACTCTTGTCTCTATCCTTATAACTATTATTATTATGCTTATTACTATTATTATTGGCACTATAACTATTATTATTATCCTTATTACTATTATTATTATCGCTATAACCATTATTATTATCCTTATTACTATTATTACTAGCACTATAACTATTATTATTATCCTTATTACTATTAGTATTATCGCTATGACTGTTATTATTATACTTATTCTATTATTACTATCCCTATTACTCTTGTTTTTATCCTTATAACTTTTATTGTTATGCTTATTACTATTATTATTAGCACTAAAACTATTATTATTATCCTTATTACTATTATTATTATCGCTATGACTGTTATTATTATACTTCTTCTATTATTACTATCCCTACTACTCTTGTCTTTATCCTGATATTTATTATTATTTCCCTTAGTACTATTATTATTATCGCAATAACTGTTATTATTATACTTATTCTATTATTACTATCCCTATTACTCTTGTCTTTATCCTTATAACTATTATTATTATCCTTATAACTATTATTATTACCCTTATTACTATTATTATTATCGCTATAACTATTATTATTATCCTTACTACTATTATTATTATCGCTATGACTGTTATTATTATCCTTATTCTATTATTACTATCCCTATTACTCTTCTCTTTATCCTTATAACAATTATTATTATCCTTATTACTATTATTATTATCGCTATAACTATTATTATTATCCTTACTACTATTATTATTATCGCTATAGCTGTTATTATTATCCTTATTCTATTATTACTATCCCTATTACTCTTCTCTTTATCCTCATAACTATTATTATTATCCTTATAACTATTATTATTATGCATATTACTATTATTATTATCGCTAAAACTATTATTATTATCCTTACTACTATTATTATTATCGCTATGACTGTTATTATTATTCTTCTTCTATTATTACTATCCCTGCTACTCTTGTCTTTATCCTGATATTTATTATTATTTCCCTTATTACTATTATTATTATCGCTATAACTGTTATTATCATCCTTATTACTAGTTTTATTAGCACTATAACTATTACGTTTATCCTTATTACTATTATTATTCGCGCTATAACTATTATTATTATCCTTATTACTATTATTATTATCGCTATACTATTATTGTTATCCTCATTACTATTATTATTATCGCTATGACTGTTATTATTATCCTTATTCTATTATTGCTATCCCTATTACTCTTGTCTCTATCCTTATAACTATTATTATTAGCACTATAACTATTATTATTATCATTATTTCTATTATTATTATCGCAATGACTGTTATTATTATACTTCTTCTATTATTACTATCCCTATTACTCTTGTCTCTATCCTTATAACTATTATTATTATGCTTATTACTAGTATTATTAGCACTATAGCTATTATTATTATCCTTATTTCTATTATTATTATCACAATGACTGTTATTATTATACTTCTTCTATTATTACTATCCCTATTACTCTTGTCTCTATCCTTATAACTATTATTATTATCCTTATTACTAGTATTATTATCTCTATAACTATTATTGTTATCCTCATTACTATTATTATTATCGCTATGACTGTTATTATTATCCTTATTCTATTATTACTATCCCTATTACTCTTGTCTCTATCCTTATAACTATTATTATTATGCTTATTACTATTATTATTGGCACTATAACTATTATTATGATCCTTATTACTATTATTATTATCGCTATAACCATTATTATTATCCTTATTACTATTATTACTAGCACTATAACTATTATTATTATCCTTATTACTATTAGTATTATCGCTATGACTGTTATTATTATGCTTATTCTACTATTACTATCCCTATTACTCTTGTCTCTATTCTTATAACTATTATTATTATCGCTATAACTATTATTATTATCCTTACTACTATTATTATTATCGCTATGACTGTTATTATTATCCTTATTCTATTATTACTATCCCTATTACTCTTGTCTCTATCCTTATAACTATTATTATTATCCTTATTGCTAGTATTATTATTGCTATAACTATTATTATTATCCTTACTACTATTATTATTATCGCTATGACTGTTATTATTATCCTTATTCTATTATTACTATCCCTATTACTCTTCTCTTTATCCTTATAACTATTATTATTATCCTTATAACTATTATTATTATCCTTATTACTAGTATTATTATCTCTATAACTATTATTGTTATCCTCATTACTATTATTATTATCGCTATGACTGTTATTATTATCCTTATTCTATTATTACTATCCCTATTACTCTTGTCTCTATCCTTATAACTATTATTATTATCCTTATTACTAGTATTATTATCTCTATAACTATTATTGTTATCCTCATTACTATTATTATTATCGCTATGACTGTTATTATTATCCTTATTCTATTATTACTATCCCTATTACTCTTGTCTCTATCCTTATAACTATTATTATTATGCTTATTACTATTATTATTGGCACTATAACTATTATTATGATCCTTATTACTATTATTATTATCGCTATAACCATTATTATTATCCTTATTACTATTATTACTACCACTATAACTATTATTATTATCCTTATTACTATTAGTATTATCGCTATGACTGTTATTATTATGCTTATTCTACTATTACTATCCCTATTACTCTTGTCTCTATTCTTATAACTATTATTATTATCGCTATAACTATTATTATTATCCTTACTACTATTATTATTATCGCTATGACTGTTATTATTATCCTTATTCTATTATTACTATCCCTATTACTCTTGTCTCTATCCTTATAACTATTATTATTATCCTTATTGCTAGTATTATTATCTCTATAACTATTATTGTTATCCTCATTACTATTATTATTATCGCTATGACTGTTATTATTATCCTTATTCTATTATTACTATCCCTATTACTCTTCTCTTTATCCTTATAACTATTATTATTATCCTTATTACTAGTATTATTATCTCTATAACTATTATTGTTATCCTCATTACTATTATTATTATCGCTATGACTGTTATTATTATCCTTATTCTATTATTACTATCCCTATTACTCTTGTCTCTATCCTTATAACTATTATTATTATCCTTATTACTAGTATTATTATCTCTATAACTATTATTGTTATCCTCATTGCTATTATTATTATCGCTATGACTGTTATTATTATCCTTATTCTATTATTACTATCCCTATTACTCTTGTCTCTATCCTTATAACTATTATTATTATGCTTATTACTATTATTATTGGCACTATAACTATTATTATTATCCTTATTACTATTATTATTATCGCTATAACCATTATTATTATCCTTATTACTATTATTACTAGCACTATAACTATTATTATTATCCTTATTACTATTAGTATTATCGCTATGACTGTTATTATTATACTTATTCTATTATTACTATCCCTATTACTCTTGTTTTTATCCTTATAACTTTTATTGTTATGCTTATTACTATTATTATTAGCACTAAAACTATTATTATTATCCTTATTACTATTATTATTATCGCTATGACTGTTATTATTATACTTCTTCTATTATTACTATCCCTACTACTCTTGTCTTTATCCTGATATTTATTATTATTTCCCTTAGTACTATTATTATTATCGCAATAACTGTTATTATTATACTTATTCTATTATTACTATCCCTATTACTCTTGTCTTTATCCTTATAACTATTATTATTATCCTTATAACTATTATTATTACCCTTATTACTATTATTATTATCGCTATAACTATTATTATTATCCTTACTACTATTATTATTATCGCTATGACTGTTATTATTATCCTTATTCTATTATTACTATCCCTATTACTCTTCTCTTTATCCTTATAACAATTATTATTATCCTTATTACTATTATTATTATCGCTATAACTATTATTATTATCCTTACTACTATTATTATTATCGCTATAGCTGTTATTATTATCCTTATTCTATTATTACTATCCCTATTACTCTTCTCTTTATCCTCATAACTATTATTATTATCCTTATAACTATTATTATTATGCATATTACTATTATTATTATCGCTAAAACTATTATTATTATCCTTACTACTATTATTATTATCGCTATGACTGTTATTATTATTCTTCTTCTATTATTACTATCCCTGCTACTCTTGTCTTTATCCTGATATTTATTATTATTTCCCTTATTACTATTATTATTATCGCTATAACTGTTATTATCATCCTTATTACTAGTTTTATTAGCACTATAACTATTACGTTTATCCTTATTACTATTATTATTCGCGCTATAACTATTATTATTATCCTTATTACTATTATTATTATCGCTATACTATTATTGTTATCCTCATTACTATTATTATTATCGCTATGACTGTTATTATTATCCTTATTCTATTATTGCTATCCCTATTACTCTTGTCTCTATCCTTATAACTATTATTATTAGCACTATAACTATTATTATTATCATTATTTCTATTATTATTATCGCAATGACTATTATTATTATCACAATGACTGTTATTATTATACTTCTTCTATTATTACTATCCCTATTACTCTTGTCTCTATCCTTATAACTATTATTATTATCCTTATTACTAGTATTATTATCTCTATAACTATTATTGTTATCCTCATTACTATTATTATTATCGCTATGACTGTTATTATTATCCTTATTCTATTATTACTATCCCTATTACTCTTGTCTCTATCCTTATAACTATTATTATTATGCTTATTACTATTATTATTGGCACTATAACTATTATTATGATCCTTATTACTATTATTATTATCGCTATAACCATTATTATTATCCTTATTACTATTATTACTAGCACTATAACTATTATTATTATCCTTATTACTATTAGTATTATCGCTATGACTGTTATTATTATGCTTATTCTACTATTACTATCCCTATTACTCTTGTCTCTATTCTTATAACTATTATTATTATCGCTATAACTATTATTATTATCCTTACTACTATTATTATTATCGCTATGACTGTTATTATTATCCTTATTCTATTATTACTATCCCTATTACTCTTGTCTCTATCCTTATAACTATTATTATTATCCTTATTGCTAGTATTATTATCTCTATAACTATTATTGTTATCCTCATTACTATTATTATTATCGCTATGACTGTTATTATTATCCTTATTCTATTATTACTATTCCTATTACTCTTCTCTTTATCCTTATAACTATTATTATTATCCTTATTACTAGTATTATTATCTCTATAACTATTATTGTTATCCTCATTACTATTATTATTACCGCTATGACTGTTATTATTATCCTTATTCTATTATTACTATCCCTATTACTCTTGTCTCTATCCTTATAACTATTATTATTATCCTTATTACTAGTATTATTATCTCTATAACTATTATTGTTATCCTCATTACTATTATTATTATCGCTATGACTGTTATTATTATCCTTATTCTATTATTACTATCCCTATTACTCTTGTCTTTATCCTTATAACTATTATTATTACCCTTATTACTATTATTATTATTGCTATAACTATTATTATTATCCTTACTACTATTATTATTATCGCTATGACTGTTATTATTATCCTTATTCTATTATTACTATCCCTATTACTCTTCTCTTTATCCTTATAACTATTATTATTATCCTTATAACTATTATTATTATCCTTATTACTAGTATTATTATCTCTATAACTATTATTGTTATCCTCATTACTATTATTATTATCGCTATGACTGTTATTATTATCCTTATTCTATTATTACTATCCCTATTACTCTTGTCTCTATCCTTATAACTATTATTATTATCCTTATTACTAGTATTATTATCTCTATAACTATTATTGTTATCCTCATTACTATTATTATTATCGCTATGACTGTTATTATTATCCTTATTCTATTATTACTATCCCTATTACTCTTGTCTCTATCCTTATAACTATTATTATTATCCTCATTACTATTATTATTATCGCTATGACTGTTATTATTATCCTTATTCTATTATTACTATCCCTATTACTCTTGTCTTTATCCTTATAACTATTATTATTATCCTTATTACTATTATTATTATCGCTATAACTATTATTATTATCCTTATTACTATTATTATTATCGCAATGACTGTTATTATTATCCTTATTCTATTATTACTATCCCTATTACTCTTCTCTTTATCCTTATAACTATTATTATTATCCTTATTACTATTATTATTATCGCTATAACTATTATTATTATCCTTACTACTATTATTATTATCGCTATGACTGTTATTATTATCCTTATTCTATTATTACTATCCCTATTACTCTTCTCTTTATCCTTATAACTATTATTATTATCCTTATAACTCTTATTATTATCCTTATTACTATTATTATTATCGCTATGACTGTTATTATTATCCTTATTCTATTATTACTATCCCTATTACACTTCTCTTTATCCTTATAACTATTATTATTATCCTTATTACTATTATTATTGTCGCTATAACTATTATTATTATCCTTACTACTATTATTATTATCGCTATGACAGTTATTATTATCCTTATTCTATTATTACTATCCCTATTACTCTTCTCTTTATCCTTATAACTATTATTATTATCCTTATAACTATTATTATTCTCGCTATGACTGTTATTATTATACTTATTCTATTATTACTATCCCTATTACTCTTGTCTTTATCCTTATAACTATTATTATTTCCCTTATTACTATTATTATTATCATTATAACTGTTATTATTATCCTTATTACTAGTATTATTATCTCTATAGTTATTATTGTTATCCTCATTACTATTATTATTATCGCTATGACTGTTATTATTATCCTTATTCTATTATTACTATCCCTATTACTCTTGTCTTTATCCTTATAACTATTATTATTTCCCTTATTACTATTATTATTATCATTATAACTGTTATTATTATCCTTACTACTATTATTATTATCGCTATGACTGTTATTATTATCCTTATTCTATTATTACTATCCTTATTACTCTCCTCTTTATCCTTATAACTATTATTATTATCCTTATAACTATTATTATTATGCATATTACTATTATTATTATCGCTATAACTATTATTATTATCCTTACTACTATTATTATTATCGCCATGACTGTTATTATTATCCTTATTCTATTATTACTATCCCTATTACTGTTCTCTTTATCCTTATAACAATTATTGTTATCCTTATTACTATTATTATTATCGCTATAACTATTATTATTATCCTTACTACTATTATTATTATCGCTATAACTATTATTGTTATCCTCATTACTATTATTATTATCGCTATGACTGTCATTATTATCCTTATTCTATTATTACTATCCCTATTACTCTTGTCTCTATCCTTATAACTATTATTATTATACTTATTACTATTACTATTAGCACTATAACTATTATTATTATCCTTATTCTATTATTACTATCCCTATTACTCTTCTCTTTATCGTTATAACTATTATTATTATCCTTATAACTATTATTGTTATCCTCATTACTATTATTATTATCGCTATGACTGTTATTATTATCCTTATTCTATTATTACTGTCCCTATTACTCTTGTCTCTATCCTTATAACTATTATTATTATCCTTATTGCTAGTATTATTATCTCTATAACTATTATTGTTATCCTCATTACTATTATTATTATCGCTATGACTGTTATTATTATCCTTATTCTATTATTACTATCCCTATTACTCTTGTCTCTATCCTTATAACTATTATTATTATGCTTATTACTATTATTATTGGCACTATAACTATTATTATGATCCTTATTACTATTATTATTATCGCTATAACCATTATTATTATCCTTATTACTATTATTACTAGCACTATAACTATTATTATTATCCTTATTACTATTAGTATTATCGCTATGACTGTTATTATTATGCTTATTCTACTATTACTATCCCTATTACTCTTGTCTCTATTCTTATAACTATTATTATTATCGCTATAACTATTATTATTATCCTTACTACTATTATTATTATCGCTATGACTGTTATTATTATCCTTATTCTATTATTACTATCCCTATTACTCTTGTCTCTATCCTTATAACTATTATTATTATCCTTATTGCTAGTATTATTATCTCTATAACTATTATTGTTATCCTCATTACTATTATTATTATCGCTATGACTGTTATTATTATCCTTATTCTATTATTACTATTCCTATTACTCTTCTCTTTATCCTTATAACTATTATTATTATCCTTATTACTAGTATTATTATCTCTATAACTATTATTGTTATCCTCATTACTATTATTATTACCGCTATGACTGTTATTATTATCCTTATTCTATTATTACTATCCCTATTACTCTTGTCTCTATCCTTATAACTATTATTATTATCCTTATTACTAGTATTATTATCTCTATAACTATTATTGTTATCCTCATTACTATTATTATTATCGCTATGACTGTTATTATTATCCTTATTCTATTATTACTATCCCTATTACTCTTGTCTTTATCCTTATAACTATTATTATTACCCTTATTACTATTATTATTATTGCTATAACTATTATTATTATCCTTACTACTATTATTATTATCGCTATGACTGTTATTATTATCCTTATTCTATTATTACTATCCCTATTACTCTTCTCTTTATCCTTATAACTATTATTATTATCCTTATAACTATTATTATTATCCTTATTACTAGTATTATTATCTCTATAACTATTATTGTTATCCTCATTACTATTATTATTATCGCTATGACTGTTATTATTATCCTTATTCTATTATTACTATCCCTATTACTCTTGTCTCTATCCTTATAACTATTATTATTATCCTTATTACTAGTATTATTATCTCTATAACTATTATTGTTATCCTCATTACTATTATTATTATCGCTATGACTGTTATTATTATCCTTATTCTATTATTACTATCCCTATTACTCTTGTCTCTATCCTTATAACTATTATTATTATCCTCATTACTATTATTATTATCGCTATGACTGTTATTATTATCCTTATTCTATTATTACTATCCCTATTACTCTTGTCTTTATCCTTATAACTATTATTATTATCCTTATTACTATTATTATTATCGCTATAACTATTATTATTATCCTTATTACTATTATTATTATCGCAATGACTGTTATTATTATCCTTATTCTATTATTACTATCCCTATTACTCTTCTCTTTATCCTTATAACTATTATTATTATCCTTATTACTATTATTATTATCGCTATAACTATTATTATTATCCTTACTACTATTATTATTATCGCTATGACTGTTATTATTATCCTTATTCTATTATTACTATCCCTATTACTCTTCTCTTTATCCTTATAACTATTATTATTATCCTTATAACTCTTATTATTATCCTTATTACTATTATTATTATCGCTATGACTGTTATTATTATCCTTATTCTATTATTACTATCCCTATTACACTTCTCTTTATCCTTATAACTATTATTATTATCCTTATTACTATTATTATTGTCGCTATAACTATTATTATTATCCTTACTACTATTATTATTATCGCTATGACAGTTATTATTATCCTTATTCTATTATTACTATCCCTATTACTCTTCTCTTTATCCTTATAACTATTATTATTATCCTTATAACTATTATTATTCTCGCTATGACTGTTATTATTATACTTATTCTATTATTACTATCCCTATTACTCTTGTCTTTATCCTTATAACTATTATTATTTCCCTTATTACTATTATTATTATCATTATAACTGTTATTATTATCCTTATTACTAGTATTATTATCTCTATAGTTATTATTGTTATCCTCATTACTATTATTATTATCGCTATGACTGTTATTATTATCCTTATTCTATTATTACTATCCCTATTACTCTTGTCTTTATCCTTATAACTATTATTATTTCCCTTATTACTATTATTATTATCATTATAACTGTTATTATTATCCTTACTACTATTATTATTATCGCTATGACTGTTATTATTATCCTTATTCTATTATTACTATCCTTATTACTCTCCTCTTTATCCTTATAACTATTATTATTATCCTTATAACTATTATTATTATGCATATTACTATTATTATTATCGCTATAACTATTATTATTATCCTTACTACTATTATTATTATCGCCATGACTGTTATTATTATCCTTATTCTATTATTACTATCCCTATTACTGTTCTCTTTATCCTTATAACAATTATTGTTATCCTTATTACTATTATTATTATCGCTATAACTATTATTATTATCCTTACTACTATTATTATTATCGCTATAACTATTATTGTTATCCTCATTACTATTATTATTATCGCTATGACTGTCATTATTATCCTTATTCTATTATTACTATCCCTATTACTCTTGTCTCTATCCTTATAACTATTATTATTATACTTATTACTATTACTATTAGCACTATAACTATTATTATTATCCTTATTCTATTATTACTATCCCTATTACTCTTCTCTTTATCGTTATAACTATTATTATTATCCTTATAACTATTATTGTTATCCTCATTACTATTATTATTATCGCTATGACTGTTATTATTATCCTTATTCTATTATTACTGTCCCTATTACTCTTGTCTCTATCCTTATAACTATTATTATTATGCTTATTACTATTATTATTCGCACTATAACTATTATTATTATCCTTATTACTATTATTATTATTGCTATAACTGTTATTATTAACCTTATTACTATTATTATTAGCACTATAGCTATTATTATTATTATCGCTATGACTGTTATTATTATCCTTATTCTATTATTACTATACCTATTACTCTTGTCTCTATCCTTATAACTATTATTATTATGCTTACTACTATTATTATTCGCACTATAACTATTATTATTATCCTTATTACTATTATTATTACCGCTATAACTATTATTATTATCCTTATTACTATTATTACTAGCACTATAACTATCATTATTATCCTTATTACTATTATTATTATCGCTATGACTGTTATTATTATCCTTATTCTATTATTACTATCCCTATTACTCTTGTCTCTATCCTTATAACTATTATTATTATGCTTATTACTATTATTATTGGCACTATAACTATTATTATGATCCTTATTACTATTATTATTATCGCTATAACCATTATTATTATCCTTATTACTATTATTACTACCACTATAACTATTATTATTATCCTTATTACTATTAGTATTATCGCTATGACTGTTATTATTATGCTTATTCTACTATTACTATCCCTATTACTCTTGTCTCTATTCTTATAACTATTATTATTATCGCTATAACTATTATTATTATCCTTACTACTATTATTATTATCGCTATGACTGTTATTATTATCCTTATTCTATTATTACTATCCCTATTACTCTTGTCTCTATCCTTATAACTATTATTATTATCCTTATTGCTAGTATTATTATCTCTATAACTATTATTGTTATCCTCATTACTATTATTATTATCGCAATAACTGTTATTATTATACTTATTCTATTATTACTATCCCTATTACTCTTGTCTTTATCCTTATAACTATTATTATTATCCTTATAACTATTATTATTACCCTTATTACTATTATTATTATCGCTATAACTATTATTATTATCCTTACTACTATTATTATTATCGCTATGACTGTTATTATTATCCTTATTCTATTATTACTATCCCTATTACTCTTCTCTTTATCCTTATAACAATTATTATTATCCTTATTACTATTATTATTATCGCTATAACTATTATTATTATCCTTACTACTATTATTATTATCGCTATAGCTGTTATTATTATCCTTATTCTATTATTACTATCCCTATTACTCTTCTCTTTATCCTTATAACTATTATTATTATCCTTATAACTATTATTATTATGCATATTACTATTATTATTATCGCTAAAACTATTATTATTATCCTTACTACTATTATTATTATCGCTATGACTGTTATTATTATACTTCTTCTATTATTACTATCCCTGCTACTCTTGTCTTTATCCTGATATTTATTATTATTTCCCTTATTACTATTATTATTATCGCTATAACTGTTATTATCATCCTTATTACTAGTTTTATTAGCACTATAACTATTACGTTTATCCTTATTACTATTATTATTCGCGCTATAACTATTATTATTATCCTTATTACTATTATTATTATCGCTATACTATTATTGTTATCCTCATTACTATTATTATTATCGCTATGACTGTTATTATTATCCTTATTCTATTATTGCTATCCCTATTACTCTTGTCTCTATCCTTATAACTATTATTATTAGCACTATAACTATTATTATTATCCTTATTTCTATTATTATTATCGCAATGACTGTTATTATTATACTTCTTCTATTATTACTATCCCTATTACTCTTGTCTCTATCCTTATAACTATTATTATTATGCTTATTACTAGTATTATTAGCACTATAGCTATTATTATTATCCTTATTTCTATTATTATTATCACAATGACTGTTATTATTATACTTCTTCTATTATTACTATCCCTATTACTCTTGTCTCTATCCTTATAACTATTATTATTATCCTTATTACTAGTATTATTATCTCTATAACTATTATTGTTATCCTCATTACTATTATTATTATCGCTATGACTGTTATTATTATCCTTATTCTATTATTACTATCCCTATTACTCTTGTCTCTATCCTTATAACTATTATTATTATGCTTATTACTATTATTATTGGCACTATAACTATTATTATGATCCTTATTACTATTATTATTATCGCTATAACCATTATTTTTATCCTTATTACTATTATTACTAGCACTATAACTATTATTATTATCCTTATTACTATTAGTATTATCGCTATGACTGTTATTATTATGCTTATTCTACTATTACTATCCCTATTACTCTTGTCTCTATTCTTATAACTATTATTATTATCGCTATAACTATTATTATTATCCTTACTACTATTATTATTATCGCTATGACTGTTATTATTATCCTTATTCTATTATTACTATCCCTATTACTCTTGTCTCTATCCTTATAACTATTATTATTATCCTTATTGCTAGTATTATTATCTCTATAACTATTATTGTTATCCTCATTACTATTATTATTATCGCTATGACTGTTATTATTATCCTTATTCTATTATTACTATTCCTATTACTCTTCTCTTTATCCTTATAACTATTATTATTATCGCTATGACTGTTATTATTATGCTTATTCTACTATTACTATCCCTATTACTCTTGTCTCTATCCTTATAACTATTATTATTATGCTTATTGCTATTATTGTTAGCACTATAACTATTATTATTATCCTTATTTCTATTATTATTATCGCTATGACTGTTATTATTATACTTATTCTATTATTTCTATCCCTATTACTCTTCTCTTTATCCTTATAACAATTATTATTATCCTTATTACTATTATTATTATCGCTATAACTATTATTATTATCCTTACTACTATTATCATTATCGCTATGACTGTTATTATTATCCTTATTCTATAATTACTATCCCTATTACTCTTGTCTCTATCCTTATAACTATTATTATTATGCGTATTACTATTATTATTATCGCTATAACTATTATTATTATCCTTATTACTAGTATTATTATCTCTATAACTATTATTGTTATCCTCATTACTATTATTATTATCGCTATGACTGTCATTATTATCCTTATTCTATTATTACTATCCCTATTACTCTTGTCTCTATCCTTATAACTATTATTATTATACTTATTACTATTATTATTAGCACTATAACTATTATTATTATCCTTATTCTATTATTACTATCCCTATTACTCTTCTCTTTATCGTTATGACTATTATTATTATCCTTATAACTATTATTGTTATCCTCATTACTATTATTATTATCGCTATGACTGTTATTATTATCCTTATTCTATTATTACTGTCCCTATTACTCTTGTCTCTATCCTTATAACTATTATTATTATGCTTATTACTATTATTATTCGCACTATAACTATTATTATTATCCTTATTACTATTATTATTATTGCTATAACTGTTATTATTAACCTTATTACTATTATTATTATCGCTATAACTATTATTATTATCCTTACTACTATTATTATTATCGCTATGACTGTTATTATTATCCTTATTCTATTATTACTATCCCTATTACTCTTCTCTTTATCCTTATAACTATTATTATTATCCTTATTACTATTATTATTATCGCTATGACTGTTATTATTATCCTTATTCTATTATTACTATCCCTATTACTCTTCTCTTTATCCTTATAACTATTATTATTATCCTTATTACTATTATTATTATCGCTATAACTATTATTATTATCCTTACTACTATTATTATTATCGCTATGACAGTTATTATTATCCTTATTCTATTATTACTATCCCTATTACTCTTCTCTTTATCCTTATAACTATTATTATTATCCTTATAACTATTATTATTCTCGCTATGACTGTTATTATTATACTTATTCTATTATTACTATCCCTATTACTCTTGTCTTTATCCTTATAACTATTATTATTTCCCTTATTACTATTATTATTATCATTATAACTGTTATTATTATCCTTATTACTAGTATTATTATCTCTATAGTTATTATTGTTATCCTCATTACTATTATTATTATCGCTATGACTGTTATTATTATCCTTATTCTATTATTACTATCCCTATTACTCTTGTCTTTATCCTTATAACTATTATTATTTCCCTTATTACTATTATTATTATCATTATAACTGTTATTATTATCCTTACTACTATTATTATTATCGCTATGACTGTTATTATTATCCTTATTCTATTATTACTATCCTTATTACTCTCCTCTTTATCCTTATAACTATTATTATTATCCTTATAACTATTATTATTATGCATATTACTATTATTATTATCGCTATAACTATTATTATTATCCTTACTACTATTATTATTATCGCCATGACTGTTATTATTATCCTTATTCTATTATTACTATCCCTATTACTGTTCTCTTTATCCTTATAACAATTATTGTTATCCTTATTACTATTATTATTATCGCTATAACTATTATTATTATCCTTACTACTATTATTATTATCGCTATAACTATTATTGTTATCCTCATTACTATTATTATTATCGCTATGACTGTCATTATTATCCTTATTCTATTATTACTATCCCTATTACTCTTGTCTCTATCCTTATAACTATTATTATTATACTTATTACTATTACTATTAGCACTATAACTATTATTATTATCCTTATTCTATTATTACTATCCCTATTACTCTTCTCTTTATCGTTATAACTATTATTATTATCCTTATAACTATTATTGTTATCCTCATTACTATTATTATTATCGCTATGACTGTTATTATTATCCTTATTCTATTATTACTGTCCCTATTACTCTTGTCTCTATCCTTATAACTATTATTATTATGCTTATTACTATTATTATTCGCACTATAACTATTATTATTATCCTTATTACTATTATTATTATTGCTATAACTGTTATTATTAACCTTATTACTATTATTATTAGCACTATAGCTATTATTATTATTATCGCTATGACTGTTATTATTATCCTTATTCTATTATTACTATCCCTATTACTCTTGTCTCTATCCTTATAACTATTATTATTATACTTATTACTATTATTATTAGCACTATAACTATTATTATTATCCTTATTCTATTATTACTATCCCTATTACTCTTCTCTTTATCGTTATGACTATTATTATTATCCTTATAACTATTATTGTTATCCTCATTACTATTATTATTATCGCTATGACTGTTATTATTATCCTTATTCTATTATTACTGTCCCTATTACTCTTGTCTCTATCCTTATAACTATTATTATTATGCTTATTACTATTATTATTCGCACTATAACTATTATTATTATCCTTATTACTATTATTATTATTGCTATAACTGTTATTATTAACCTTATTACTATTATTATTAGCACTATAGCTATTATTATTATTATCGCTACGACTGTTATTATTATCCTTATTCTATTATTACTATACCTATTACTCTTGTCTCTATCCTTATAACTATTATTATTATGCTTACTACTATTATTATTCGCACTATAACTATTATTATTATCCTTATTACTATTATTATTACCGCTATAACTATTATTATTATCCTTATTACTATTATTACTAGCACTATAACTATCATTATTATCCTTATTACTATTATTATTATCGCTATGACTGTTATTATTATGCTTATTCTACTATTACTATCCCTATTACTCTTGTCTCTATTCTTATAACTATTATTATTATGCTTATTACTATTATTATTATCGCTATAACTATTATTATTATTCTTACTACTATTATTATTATCGCTATGACTGTTATTATTATCCTTATTCTATTATTACTATCCCTATTACTCTTCTCTTTATCCTTATAACTATTATTATTCTCGCTATGACTGTTATTATTATACTTATTCTATTATTACTATCCCTATTACTCTTGTCTTTATCCTTAAAACTATTATTATTTCCCTTATTACTATTATTATTATCATTATAACTGTTATTATTATCCTTATTACTAGTATTATTATGTCTGTAACTATTATTGTTATCCTCATTACTATTATTATTATCGCTATGACTGTTATTATTATCCTTATTCTATTATTACTATCCCTATTACTCTTGTCCTTATAACTATTATTATTATGCTTATTACTATTATTGTTAGCACTATAACTATTATTATTATCCTTATTTCTATTATTATTATCGCTATGACTGTTATTATTATACTTATTCTATTATTACTATCCCTATTACTCTTGTCTCTATCCTTATAACTATTATTATTATCCTCATTACTATTATTATTATCGCTATGACTGTTATTATTATCCTTATTCTATTATTACTATCCCTATTACTCTTCTCTTTATCCTTATAACTATTATTATTATCCTTATAACTATTATTATTATCCTTATTACTATTATTATTATCGCTATGACTGTTATTATTATACTTATTCTATTATTACTATCCCTATTACTCTTGTCTTTATCCTTATAACTATTATTATTTCCCTTATTACTATTATTATTATCATTATAACTGTTATTATTATCCTTATTACTAGTATTATTATCTCTATAACTATTATTGTTATCCTTACTACTATTATTATTATCGCCATGACTGTTATTATTATCCTTATTCTATTATTACTATCCCTATTACTGTTCTCTTTATCCTTATAACAATTATTGTTATCCTTATTACTATTATTATTATCGCTATAACTATTATTATTATCCTTACTACTATTATTATTATCGCTATAACTGTTATTATTATCCTTATTACTAGCACTATTAGCACTATAACTGTTATGTTTATCCTTATTACTTTCATTATTCGCACTATAACTATTATTATTATCCTTATTCTATTATTTCTATCCCTATTACTCTTCTCTTTATCCTTATAACAATTATTATTATCCTTATTACTATTATTATTATCGCTATAACTATTATTATTATCCTTACTACTATTATCATTATCGCTATGACTGTTATTATTATCCTTATTCTATAATTACTATCCCTATTACTCTTGTCTCTATCCTTATAGTTATTATTATTATGCTTATTACTATTATTATTATCGCTATAACTATTATTATTATCCTTATTACTATTATTATTATCGCTATAACTATTATTATTATGCTTATTACTATTATTATTATCGCTATAACTATTATTATTATCCTTATTACTAGTATTATTATCGCTATGACCGTTATTATTATCCTTATTCTATTATTACTATCCCCATTACTCTTCTCTTTATCCTTATAACTATTATTATTATCCTTATAACTATTATTATTATCCTTATTACTATTATTATTATCGCTATGACTGTTATTATTATCCTTATTCTATTATTATTATCCCTATTACTCTTGTCCTTATAACTATTATTATTATGCTTATTACTATTATTGTTAGCACTATAACTATTATTATTATCCTTATTTCTATTATTATTATCGCTATGACTGTAATTATTATAATTATTCTATTATTACTATCCCTATTACTCTTGTCTCTATCCTTATAACTATTATTATTATCCTCATTACTATTATTATTATCGCTATGACTGTAATTATTATCCTTATTCTATTATTACTATCCCTATTACTCTTGTCTTTATCCTTATAACTATTATTATTTCCCTTATTACTATTATTATTATCATTATAACTGTTATTATTATCCTTATTTCTAGTATTATTATCTCTATAACTATTATTGTTATCCTCATTACTATTATTATTATCGCTATGACTGTTATTATTATCCTTATTCTATTATTACTATCCCTATTACTCTTGTCTCTATCCTTATAACTATTATTATTATGCTTATTACTATTATTGTTAGCACTATAACTATTATTATTATCCTTATTTCTATTATTATTATCGCTATGACTGTTATTATTATCCTTATTCTATTATTACTATCCCTATTACTCTTCTCTTTATCCTTATAACTATTATTATTATCCCTATTACTATTATTATTATCGCTATAACTATTATTATTATCCTTACTACTATTATTATTATCGCTATGACTGTTATTATTATCCTTATTCTATTATTACTATCCCTATTACTCTTCTCTTTATCCTTATAACTATTATTATTATCCTTATAACTATTATTATTCTCGCTATGACTGTTATTATTATACTTATTCTATTATTACTATCCCTATTACTCTTGTCTTTATCCTTATTACTATTATTATTATCCTTATTTCTATTATTATTATCGCTATGACTGTTATTATTATAATTATTCTATTATTACTATCCCTATTACTCTTGTCTCTATCCTTATAACTATTATTATTATCCTCATTACTATTATTATTATCGCTATGACTGTTATTATTATCCTTATTCTATTATTACTATCCCTATTACTCTTGTCTTTCCCCTTATCACTATTATTATTTCCCTTATTACTATTATTATTATCATTATAACTGTTATTATTATCCTTATTTCTAGTATTATTATCTCTACAACTATTATTGTTATCCTCATTACTATTATTATTATCGCTATGACTGTTATTATTATCCTTATTCTATTATTACTATCCCTATTACTCTTGTCTCTATCCTTATAACTATTATTATTATGCTTATTACTATTATTGTTAGCACTATAACTATTATTATTATCCTTATTTCTATTATTATTATCGCTATGACTGTTATTATTATCCTTATTCTACTATTACTATCCCTATTACTCTTCTCTTTATCCTTATAACTATTATTATTATCCTTATTACTATTATTATTATCGCTATAACTATTATTATTATCCTTACTACTATTATTATTATCGCTATGACTGTTATTATTATCCTTATTCTATTATTACTATCCCTATTACTCTTCTCTTTATCCTTATAACTATTATTATTATCCTTATTTCTATTATTATTATCGCTATGACTGTTATTATTATAATTATTCTATTATTACTATCCCTATTACTCTTGTCTCTATCCTTATAACTATTATTATTATCCTCATTACTATTATTATTATCGCTATGACTGTTATTATTATAATTATTCTATTATTACTATCCCTATTACTCTTGTCTCTATCCTTATAACTATTATTATTATCCTCATTACTATTATTATTATCGCTATGACTGTTATTATTATCCTTATTCTATTATTACTATCCCTATTACTCTTGTCTTTATCCTTATCACTATTATTATTTCCCTTATTACTATTATTATTATCATTATAACTGTTATTATTATCCTTATTTCTAGTATTATTATCTCTATAACTATTATTGTTATCCTCATTACTATTATTATTATCGCTATGACTGTTATTATTATCCTTATTCTATTATTACTATCCCTATTACTCTTGTCTCTATCCTTATAACTATTATTATTATGCTTATTACTATTATTGTTAGCACTATAACTATTATTATTATCCTTATTTCTATTATTATTATCGCAATGACTGTTATTATTATCCTTATTCTATTATTACTATCCCTATTACTTTTCTCTTTATCCTTATAACTATTATTATTATCCTTATTACTATTATTATTATCGCTATAACTATTATTGTTATCCTCATTACTATTATTATTATCGCTATGACTGTTATTATTATCCTTATTCTATTATTACTATCCCTATTACTCTTGTCTCTATCCTTATAACTATTATTATTATGCTTATTACTATTATTGTTAGCACTATAACTATTATTATTATCCTTATTTCTATTATTATTATCGCTATGACTGTTATTATTATACTTATTCTATTATTACTATCCCTATTACTCTTGTCTTTATCCTTATAACTATTATTGTTATGCTTATTACTATTATTATTAGCACTAAAACTATTATTATTATCCTTATTACTATTATTATTATCGCAATAACTATTATTATTATCCTTATTACTATTATTATTATCGCAATGACTGTTATTATTATCCTTATTCTATTATTACTATCCCTATGACTCTTCTCTTTATCCTTATAACTATTATTATTATCCTTATTACTATTATTATTATCGCTATAACTATTATTATTATCCTTACTACTATTATTATTATCGCTATGACTGTTATTATTATCCTTATTCTATTATTACTATCCCTATTACTCTTCTCTTTATCCTTATAACTATTATTATTATCCTTATAACTATTATTATTCTCGCTATGACTGTTATTATTATACTTATTCTATTATTACTATCCCTATTACTCTTGTCTTTATCCTTATAACTATTATTATTTCCCTTATTACTATTATTATTATCATTATAACTGTTATTATTATCCTTATTACTAGTATTATTATCTCTATAACTATTATTGTTATCCTCATTACTATTATTATTATCGCTATGACTGTTATTATTATCCTTATTCTATTATTACTATCTCTATTACTCTTGTCCTTATAACTATTATTATTATGCTTATTACTATTATTGTTAGCACTATAACTATTATTATTATCCTTATTTCTATTATTATTATCGCTATGACTGTTATTATTATACTTATTCTATTATTACTATCCCTATTACTCTTGTCTTTATCCTTATAACTATTATTATTATCCTTATTACTATTATTATTATCGCAATAACTATTATTATTATTGTGACGTATCGGTTCAGGGAACGAAAGAAAAGTTCCCTGCGGGGGAGGGCGACCAGGGAAAGTGGCCCTCCGCTTACCGAAGTCTACAATCCACGGACGATTTTTAATCCGGGCGCCAGTGCGTAAGCACTCGTCCAGGGAATACGCCCTTCCGGCAGCTCGTTCGGGAGCGGAACTCAGAGGGGGTCGGTAAAAAGAAAATAAATGACCCGCGAGTATTAGGTAACGATAAACTTTATTCTGGCCGAAATAGGCCGCGACGATCTCAAAAATTCTGAGCCCCTCGCGGTACAACGTACGGTCGGGAGGAGGGTACGCAGTCGCCAATCGCGAGAAGGGTTTCGCGACGCGGGGGCTCACGATACAAAGAAAACGCGGTACGGAATAACCGATATCGGACGCACGCGTAAGGGGAGCACACCCTCTCTGTGGTGTGGACAGAAAGGGGACGCTGGTCCTAAAACCCAAAATACAAAAGAAAGATTTAACGAAAATTACGGGCGCGCGGCGCAACGCGGCACGGAGGCGCGGAAAAATCGGCGCGAACGCGAACGAAGCGCGGCCTCTCGGGTCCCAGTCGCCGGGGCTGGTGGTCCTACCGCGAGGTACCACCCGCACACACGCACACTCACAAAAAAGACGCACGGCGGAGTGCGCCGGGATGCAATCTCAGAAAACAAAGGGTCCTACCTTTATCGCTGGTGGAGGTGGACGCCTTCTCGGAACTCGGATCGGCAAAACAGAAAAAAATCACACACACAAAACGCACAAAACCAAGAGAAAAAAACCAAAAAAAGAGGAAAATATAACGCGCGAACGGGAAACGAAAGGAAACCAAAAAAAAAACGGAAAACTCGAAACTGGGAAACGGCGGAGATCTCAAAAACAAAACCGATTGCTTGCGCGGCTCGCTTGCTAATCCTCTCGCGAATTCCTTCCCGATCTTCCGCCCGGTCTCCCGGTGCGCGGGGTTCCCCCACCCCGAGGATTTCGGTGTTGGGGATGGGCCACCGCGCATCCTTTGTCGGCCAGGTCCTGGGGCCCCCTTCGGGTGGTGGCTGGGGGTGGCTTGTCCCCAGGCCTGGCATCCTCTGGTGGTGGCTGCCGGTCGCCCCCGCGGCAGCAGACGGGGTGGCTCGGCGACCGGACAGCCGGCGGCGTCTTTCTTCCGGTGGACCCATCCCGCGCCTCCGTCACTCGGGTGGAGGTTCCCGTTGCAACCGGGGACACGGGCTCCTCTTCCTTGGCGCTCCTGCTGGAAGGGGGGGGGAAAGAGTGGGAGGGCCGCGCGAACACAAAACCACAAACAAAAAAAAAACATTAGCAACGCATCCATCCCTCCACACTGCCCCCAGCGGCTGGGGTGTCGCTGGGCGGAGGAGGGAGGCCGGCGGGCCTGGTGGCCATTCGTAACGAGGTCAAAGGGTGCCTCGTTACACACCCCCCCCAAAAGTTGGCCTGCCTCTCCTCCCCACTTACGCGCCCGCTCCTCGAGGCCGCTTGCCTTGGCAAGCGAGCGGCGAAGATGGCTAATCCAGAAAAAAACTCCTGCCCTATAACAGACTTGATAATAAAGGTTAAAAAAAAAAAGATTAAAAAAAAAGGAGTGAGTGTAGGGCTAGGGAAAAAAAAGAAGGTGGGTGGAGAGAGAAGCCATAACCAATACTTCAAGAACACACAAAAAAAAATCATACCAGGCATGCTCTCCTACGGTATACGATAATTTGCGCCTCGACGAGCGACGGGCCGCGGTATAAGAACCAACGCAAGAACTAGTCTGGCTGTCTTAATCCGGCCGTGCCAAGCCCTCTTAATTTGGAATAATTGGCTTAGCCTAATTCAATTCCGGGGCTTGACTTTTTCATCGCTGTCGATCTGAACTCGGTATTTGTCGGTAACGACATTTTCTCAGACTCGCTGATCAGCTGTTTCGGGGCGCGAGTTTCTCGACACCACCTTAACGGCGGAGACTCGGCGTTCCCAATCCGAAACCCCATATGCTGATTGACCTCCAGGGTGGAGTCATCGTGCTCTATGGGCGATCAGCAGAGCTGCCCTCAATTTCTCTCGTCCGCTGAACAGAAAAGTCTGTCCCCTGCAACGGGACGAAGAAAGGGGGGCTGTGAGAAAAGAAAAAGGGAAACGAGACGGAAAGAAAGGAACGATAGTTCAGGCGCACGATAACGGTACGAGAACGGGAAACACAACCAAACACTAAACGAAGACAAAAAAATTAAACAAAATATGTCCTTTTTGGCCCAAGTGGCCGGCAAACTAAATAATAATAATAATAAAAGGAAAACAATAAACATTTCAATAATCAAAACAAAAAAAAACTAAACTCAGGAATGTGTAATAGAATAAATAAAGAAAGAAGAAAAAAAAATTCCCACCACCACAATAGACAAATATGATTAATAATTTTTTTTTTTTTTTTTGAATTTTATATATATTTTATTTTTTTTTTTTTTTTTTTTTTTTTTTTTTTTTTTCTACTTATAATTTACTATTTACAACATTGACCCACCACCAATAATAAGAAAAAAAAAGACAGACAATGGACAACATACGGGAATCCGGCAGGGCCCCCGCAGACCCTCTACTGCCGCCGGTGCGGGGCCGCCTGCTGTTCTGCCCGCCATGCCCGCGAACACTGCGGGCATGACTGGAGCGTCACGCCGGGCCAACCACACCGGTAGCAATATGCTCCGGTAGGCGGATAGGGGCAATTACTCCTTGTATGCCCCGTCCGCCTACACTGGAAGCAGACCCCGGGGGGGGCCGGGCCTGCGGGCTGGGCTTGGGAGCCCCCAGGCGCCTCCTCCTTGGCCAGGTCACTCATTAAGGCCAAGATCTTCGCGGCGGTGTCGAAATAGCGACCTGGCAGAGTGGCAGCCTGGCCGCTGGCGGGCGCCTCCGCCGCTACCCGCCTACGCTTTTCGGGCCGTTGGCCCGGAGCGTTATGACCCTGGGTCAACGGCCGGGCAGGGGGCGGGGGTGCCGCTCTTTTAGCGGTGGCGCGGCGGTTCCTCCTCCGCGCCTCCCTCTTGACGCGCCCGGAGACGGGCGCTACGGCGACGGTTGTCGTCACCGTGGGGAGCGCGGACTCCCTCCGCGCCTCCCTCTTTACGCGCCCGTGGACGGGCGCTACTGCGGCTGCGGAGGTGGATGCTGCGGGGGCGGCGGGCCCTCGCCGCGCCTGGCGGGTCTTTTTCCGCCGCTCCCTCCGTCTCGCCGTCCGGGCTGATCCCGTCCTCGGCGTGGTGGCGACTCCTGTCGCCACCAAGGTCGGCGGCGCCTCCGCTGTCGGGGCCCGGGGCTGAAGACAGGCGTCCGGGGGAAAGGGGTCGAACGCCAAGTCCGGGTGGTGTGGGGCCGGCTGTTTCCGGGCCCCACTTCGACCGCCTCTCCTTCCTCGACGCAGCATCCTGCAGTGGCAAAAAAGTATTAGAAGCGGTCGGTAACGGATTGTCATTGGGGACGTCACCGACAAACGGCTTCAAATCGGAGACGTGCACCTTCGGAATCATGCGGGTTCCGCACGTCTCCAACTCACACACAACCGGCGACAGGACCTTTTTAATCCGAAACGGGCCGATATAAGCTGGCGACAGCTTCGCGGCCACGTTTTCCGCGGCGGACGAGAGGACTTTATTTCGGCGCCAAACTAAATCGCCTACCCGGTATCGAACGTTTCTATGACGCGCGTTGTAATACTTCGCTTGTCGCTTGTGTGCACGCTCCAGCTGTTCTCGTACTAAGTCGTGCAACAATAACAAGCGGCGCGATCGCTGTGCCCAAGCCTGCGGATCTCCGCGGGAGAGCAGGGGTTCTCCTTCTACGGCGCGGCGAAGACTGCCGACCGGCCGAGGGGCTCGTCCAAAATTGAGCACCGCCGGAGAATCGCCGGCTGAAGAATGCACAGCGGTATTAACAGCGAATCGGAACTCGTGCAAGTGCACGTTCCATTCACGGTGGTCCTTTTTGATGAAGGCTGAAATCATCGTCTTCAGGACGCGATTAACTCGCTCCACCGGATTCGCTTGCGCGTGATACGGGGGAATCGTGTAATGTGTGATTCCCCATTCTTTCAAAGCGGTATCGATATCTTTATTACGGAACTCGGTACCGTTGTCCGTGAGGAGTATTTCGGGGGCTCCCCAACGAAATACTACGAGGTCCTCCAAAGCTGTCAAGATAGTGGACCCCGTAGCTTTCCGGAGCGCCTTACACTCCACCCACTTTGTAAAATTGTCCAAAAAGACTACAACGTACCGAGACTGATCACGCCCGGGCGGAAAAGGGCCCATTACGTCGGCGGATACCACGGCCCAGGGCCGTTCGGGGATTCGCCGACCCATGTGTCCAGCGGGAGCGCGCTGCTCGACCTTGTGCTGTTGACACACGGGACATCGCTGCACAAATCGGCGGATGTCCCGGAACATCCCCGGCCAGTAAAACTCTTGGCTCACCCTTTGGTATGTTTTATCAATTCCTGGGTGGCCAGCGGCCGGAGGATCATGGGCGTTTCGAATGGCCTTTTCCCGAAGATCCTCGGGGAGAACCAACTTCCACGCGTCGTCATCTTCACCGATAATCTCTCGCGTGGGAGACGGACGATGGTAATATAAACGTCCATCTTCAACCCGCCAATCGGGGTACGACGCGGGATGAGATTCTACTTTCTCTAGGCGGCCAGCGTACCAATTACTCTCAATGTCCTTGAGGGCCGCCAAGAGATCGTGAGCGGTATGTTCTTCGGTGACAACGTCGCTCGGGGGTACTATCGCACGTGAAAGTGCATCCGGGACGTGGTGGAGGGCCCCCTTGCGATGCTCAATAGAAAAGGAATATTGTTGCATGTCAAGGGCCCATCGTGCCAATCGTCCCGTCGGATCTTTTAAATTATGCAGCCATTTGAGGCTGCTGTGATCCGTAATGACGGTGAAGGTGTACCCCTCGAGATACGGACGGAGTTTTTTAATGGCCCACAGGACTGCCAAACACTCTTTCTCGGTCACTGAATATTTTTGCTCGGCAGCGGTCAAGACACGATTCACGTAAACAATGGGGTGCTCCTCCCCGTTTTGTTTTTGTGTGAGGACCGCGCCAATAGCGTAGTGACTCGCGTCAGTCTGAAGAACAAACGGTAACGAAAAATCGGGACGGGCTAGAACGGGGGCGGTGCTCAAGGCTTTTTTCAGATTTTGAAAAGCCGTTTCCTGAGCTTTACCCCAATGCCAGGGCTCGTTTTTCTTTAGCAACTGCACCAAGGGGACCTTGTCACGCGCATGGTTCGGCAAAAATCGGGCGTACCAGCCGACCATGCCGAGGAAACTCCGCAGTTGCTTGACCGTAGTGGGCGCCGGGTAGGACAAAACCGGCGCAACCTTCTCCGGATCGGGTTCGAGGCCTTTCCGGTTGATTAAATATCCCAAGTACCGGACCTCTTGGCGACAAAACTCGCTCTTCTCCCGATTAATTTCGAGCCCTGCTCCGTTCAAAATTCCAATGACCTTTTCGATCCATTGAAGATGGTCATCAAAAGTCTCATTGACGATGACAATGTCGTCAAGATACGCGAAGGCGTGAGGCTCAAGCTCGGGACCAATCAAGCGATCCATCAGCCTTTGAAAAGTTGCCGGGGCGTTGGTCAGCCCGTACGGCATACGCGTAAATTGGAATAACCCTTTTCCTGGGACTATGAACGCGGTAATCTCTCGACTGGACTCTTCCAGAGGAATTTGGAAGTACGCCTGACTTAAATCGATTGTAGAAATGTACAATGCAGTGCGTAATTTGTCCAGGATCGCGTCCATGTGCGGAAGAGGGTACGCATCTTTTTTGGTGACGGTATTTACGTCGCGATAATCTACACAAAATCGGAATTTCCCGTTTGGTTTTGGGATTATCACGGGACAACTCGCCCACGCGCTTTCCGAGCGCTCGATAATCCCATCCGCGAGCATCTTGTCCACTTCCGCGTGCGCGACCTCGTAGATTTTCGGAGAGACTCGGCGCGCGCGGTGCTTAATCGGTTCGTGGCCTTGCACGTCGATCCGATGCTGGACAAGACTCGTCGCGGGAGGTTTTTCCGCAGGAGGGGAAATTATTCGGTCTAAAAGCTGATTTAGGCGCTCGCTTTGTTTCGGAGTAAGCTCCACGATCGCGGCGCAATCAGCGTGAATAATTTCCTCCGAATCCTGGAAACCTGGAACCACGAAAGCGTGAACGGGACCCTTCCGAATTCTCCAAGTCGCGTTGGAGGTGTCTAGGGCGATTTCGAAAGCTTCAAGAAAATCGATCCCTAACACACAATCGTAATCGAGATTGTTCGCGACTCGAATTGGTAGATCTATCTTCCGCCCGTCGATCTCGATTTCCACCACCGCTTCGCCTAAGATACGGTCCTGTGTGCCATTGGCCATCCGCATTTCACCGGAAAAGGTGAAATCAAGACGCGATCCTAACCACTCGATCGCGTCCGGTCCCAAATAGGAACGCGCGGCCCCGCTGTCGATTAACGCCCACAGCGGATGTCCGGCTAAAAGCAACCGGACATAATAGCGGCGGTCAACGTATCCCGGTGGAAAATCGTGGCGAAATTTGGACGATTCGCGAGCTAAAACCACCACCTCGTTGTTCCCTGGTCCAACCGGCCAATTGACCGTCACATGGACAATGTCGGGATCTGAGGAGGTGGCCCCCTTCCTTTTCTCCAAAAGTGGAGGAGCGGGGAGGGGGCTCGCGGAATCTAGACCCCCACCTCGCTGTCCCCTGTTCCAACCGGCACCCTGGCCGTCGCATGGAAAAATTAGGGAGCTGGAGGTGGCATCCGACCTCTCCTCCCGAAGTGGAGGAGCAGGAGGGGGTCTTACGAGATCGACGTCATTACCTCCTCGTCCCCTGTTCCAACCAGCCTTTTGGCCGTCACATGGAAAAAGTAGGGATCTGGAGGTATCCCTCTCCGTTTCCTCCTGAAGCGGAGGAGTAGGGAGAGGTCCCACGGGATCGAAACTATCCCCTCGTTGTCCCCTGTTCCAACCGGCACTTGGGCCGTCACATGGAAAAAGTAGGGACTCTGAGGTGGCCCTCTCGGTTTTCTCCTGAAGTGGAGGAGTGGGGAGAGGTGCTGCATGATAGAAACTATCCCCCCTGTGTCCCCTGTTCCAACCGGCACTTGGGCCGTCGCATGGAAAAAGTAGGGACTTGGGGGTGGCCTCCTCCCTTTCCTCCGGAAGTGGGGGGCAGGGGAGGGGCCCCGCGGATTTTGGCGGAAGAGACGGGAGGGTCAACCCGGCGGGGATCTCTGGAGCTCCCGGAAAATCCGAACAAAGGCTCGGACCCGTTGGCTTCTCCTCCACCTGAGTCGTGCCTGCCAGTGAGGCCTCCACGTCTTTATGCGGGTGGTCGCCGGCCTCTAGCGACCTCCCCGCCTCGCATTTCCCGACCTTCGTGCGAGGCAATCGGGACACGTCAAAATTGTTTCCCCTTCCCTGTTGCACCCGTAACACACCCGTGTCCTGCGGGGGAGGGGGCAGTCGGCAGCCCAATGTCCAGACTGCCGGCAGTTGTAGCACTCCCCCCCCCTAGAGGTCGACGGGGTCGGTGCAGCGGGTTGGGGCGCAGCCACGGCCGGCCTCGCGGGGCTCCTCCGCGCTTGTTGCGGCGCTGAAGGTCGCGGCGGAGTGCTCCTCCGCGGTGGCTGGCGGGCAGCGGTCGCCTTCGGCGGGGGATTTTTCGCTGTCGCGGGGGCCGGGGGGCGCGGTTTCCCACGTCTCTCCTCGGCCTTGGACTTTGAGGAGCCCGATCTCTTTTTTCGCGACTTCGCAGATTTTCCCCGCCTCGAACTGTCCGATGAAGATTCGGAGCTCGTTGTCGCGTCGATCGCGGCGATTCTCGCGTGAGGCCCTCGCGGGGGTGGCCTGTACGCGGTCTCCGACAGCGCGAGTTCACTTGCGGTGGGAGGGGGACGGTGCCCGGCTTTGTCCCTAGCCGCGGCAGTCTCCACCTCTTTCCCTAACTCGCGGAGTTCCTCAAAGGTTGAGAACTCCGATCGACGGAACCTACGCCGGTAAAAGGGTCGCAGGTTATCGTAGGCGATACCTAGGCGCTCGGAGTACGGTGGAGGGGAGATCATATGCGAGAAGATCAGCTCGATATTATCGAGGAAAGCGCCGATCGATTCTCGTTCTCCCTGCGTGCGATTTTTAGCATCGTTCCAGAGTTGCTGCTGAAGGTCACTGGCGCCGAAGCGTTCCCGGAAAGCCCGGGAAAACGCACGCCAAGTGTGACAGCTCGCCCCTCGGAGGCGATACCATTTCGACGCTTCTCCACGGAAAACAGCCGGTAAAGCAGCCAACATATCCTGGTCAGGCAATCCGGCACTGTCCAGGCATCGTTCGAGGCGGTCCAAAAAAGTTTCGGCCCCTTCCTCGAACTCGTTGGAGTACGAGATGTGCCACTTGTTCAGCACATCGACGGCTCTATCTCCGCGGCAATAACCGCTGCGGGATGACCGTCGAGGGAACCGGGCATCATCCTCGAATTCGCTCTCCTCATCCCGATGTCGCACAACACGGCGGGAGCGGGGAGAGCGTGGCTCGCCCGAAAGCGGACGAGCCTCCCTTTCCCGTCTCCTTGTCGCTCGTGAGGGGACATGGGACGCCTCCACGGGTACCCTCGGGTCGAGGTCACGGTACTCCACGGATCGTGACGGCAGATTTCTGCGATAACGGCGTTCGCGGTCCTCGTATTCCGAAGAATCATCCCCGTACGGGGAGGGAACACGGGACTGACCACGGGACACCAAATTGTCCCTGTGATCGCGAGGTCGTGATCGTTCGTGGGGGGAGAGGTCACGGTTCTCCTCTCTCCTTTCGCGTCGCTCCTCACGTCGAACCTCTCGTCGATTTTCGCTATGGGGCGAACGACGGGGGTCGCGGGACTCGTCAACAGCTGGCAGTGGGATATCTCTCTCGCTCCCACTGCTCTCGGTGCTCTCGCACCGTGGCTGTCGGCGAGAGAGGAGGGGGGCCGGCATACGGTGTGAGCGCCGGTCCTTCGCCCTATCTCTCTCTATTCGTGACGCGTCGGGAATCCCCTCCCTGGCGGAACGCGTCGAGCGTCGATCGCTGACGATCGGCTCGATCTCGGGGAGGGGAACGGAAAATCTCCGCGACTCTCGCGGAGGGGAAACGCGAGATGTCTCGCGATCCCTCCTACGTCCGAAAAATTCGGACTCCGCGGGTCGCGTGCCCCTAACGCGAGGCGGGCTCAAGGGCGTTAGGGGGCGATGGGGAGTAGCCTCTGTCCGCCGGGCCACTTCCACCCCGTCTGGAGGGATACTAAACGGATCCCTCTCTCGACTGGCGGACTGGCCTGCGGGGAGCCAACCGTGGGACTCAACCCACCCACGCGGCAATTCAGGGCTATTTACACCCCTCGGTAAACCGGACACAACGTGACTGTCCCTCGCTCGCTGCGCCGCGACCAGAGGCGCGGCTGCGGCCTCGGTCGTGGTCGGGGCTGTTGGAGGGGCTGACTCACGGCTCGCTTGTGCCCTTCGGGAGTAGGTGACCCCTTCTATTGTGGAATGGCGGAGGATGGACTCATATTTCCCTATCAAGTCCGCTCCTCTGCCGCTTTCCAGCACGGTCTCGACCGCGGTGGTCAAGGCTCCACCCGTGGTGTCCCGTTCGGGGTCCCATTGGGCCGCGTTGGGTCCGAATTCGCGTCTAAAATGATAGCGCTGAAAACGGTCCACTAACGTTGCCCAGGTACCGGTAATTCGTAAGCCTAGGAGGTCCATCAACATAATGATGCCGATGGCGTAATGTCGCTCTAAAAACGTGGCGCATCTTGACCGCACCTCGGCCCTCTGTTCGCGGAGGGCTTGGCGGCGAGAGCGGTCAGTTTCGATGGCCTCGGAGCTGGACATGTTGGTAAACAAAACCTAACCCGGAGTTATCTGGCTCGACCGTGAAGAAAAAAAAAGGACAACACGTGGCAGAATAACTTCGACGGGTATCGACTCCTAGCACGGTAGAAAAACGAAATTCCTTTCCAATCGGCTCGGTACAACGGTAAATTCCTCGGGGAGCGACAATAGGCCAAAACAACAGATACCGTTACTAACAATGGCCGCGAGGGTATCAGGGATCTATTTGTACACAAGGGGTACAAATAGATGTCAGAAAGACAAAGGGGGTTCCCTATCAACCGCTCGCGATACAGAAGAAAAAACTCGCCGTTAAACTCAACGATACGAGTAACGGGTTTTTCAAACCAAACGGAAGAACCGTCGTTTGGTTTGGGATACTCGCGTCCCTTGGTCAAATATACAAGGGCCCCACGTTGGGCGCCAAAATTGTGACGTATCGGTTCAGGGAACGAAAGAAAAGTTCCCTGCGGGGGAGGGCGACCAGGGAAAGTGGCCCTCCGCTTACCGAAGTCTACAATCCACGGACGATTTTTAATCCGGGCGCCAGTGCGTAAGCACTCGTCCAGGGAATACGCCCTTCCGGCAGCTCGTTCGGGAGCGGAACTCAGAGGGGGTCGGTAAAAAGAAAATAAATGACCCGCGAGTATTAGGTAACGATAAACTTTATTCTGGCCGAAATAGGCCGCGACGATCTCAAAAATTCTGAGCCCCTCGCGGTACAACGTACGGTCGGGAGGAGGGTACGCAGTCGCCAATCGCGAGAAGGGTTTCGCGACGCGGGGGCTCACGATACAAAGAAAACGCGGTACGGAATAACCGATATCGGACGCACGCGTAAGGGGAGCACACCCTCTCTGTGGTGTGGACAGAAAGGGGACGCTGGTCCTAAAACCCAAAATACAAAAGAAAGATTTAACGAAAATTACGGGCGCGCGGCGCAACGCGGCACGGAGGCGCGGAAAAATCGGCGCGAACGCGAACGAAGCGCGGCCTCTCGGGTCCCAGTCGCCGGGGCTGGTGGTCCTACCGCGAGGTACCACCCGCACACACGCACACTCACAAAAAAGACGCACGGCGGAGTGCGCCGGGATGCAATCTCAGAAAACAAAGGGTCCTACCTTTATCGCTGGTGGAGGTGGACGCCTTCTCGGAACTCGGATCGGCAAAACAGAAAAAAATCACACACACAAAACGCACAAAACCAAGAGAAAAAAACCAAAAAAAGAGGAAAATATAACGCGCGAACGGGAAACGAAAGGAAACCAAAAAAAAAACGGAAAACTCGAAACTGGGAAACGGCGGAGATCTCAAAAACAAAACCGATTGCTTGCGCGGCTCGCTTGCTAATCCTCTCGCGAATTCCTTCCCGATCTTCCGCCCGGTCTCCCGGTGCGCGGGGTTCCCCCACCCCGAGGATTTCGGTGTTGGGGATGGGCCACCGCGCATCCTTTGTCGGCCAGGTCCTGGGGCCCCCTTCGGGTGGTGGCTGGGGGTGGCTTGTCCCCAGGCCTGGCATCCTCTGGTGGTGGCTGCCGGTCGCCCCCGCGGCAGCAGACGGGGTGGCTCGGCGACCGGACAGCCGGCGGCGTCTTTCTTCCGGTGGACCCATCCCGCGCCTCCGTCACTCGGGTGGAGGTTCCCGTTGCAACCGGGGACACGGGCTCCTCTTCCTTGGCGCTCCTGCTGGAAGGGGGGGGGAAAGAGTGGGAGGGCCGCGCGAACACAAAACCACAAACAAAAAAAAAACATTAGCAACGCATCCATCCCTCCACACTGCCCCCAGCGGCTGGGGTGTCGCTGGGCGGAGGAGGGAGGCCGGCGGGCCTGGTGGCCATTCGTAACGAGGTCAAAGGGTGCCTCGTTACATTATACTTATTCTATTATTACTATCCCTATTACTCTTGTCTCTATCCTTATAACTATTATTATTATGCTTATTACTATTATTGTTAGCACTATAACTATTATTATTATCCTTATTTCTATTATTATTATCGCTATGACTGTTATTATTACACCTATTCTATTATTACTATCCCTATTACTCTTGTCTTTATCCTTATAACTATTATTGTTATGCTTATTACTATTATTATTAGCTCTAAAACTATTATTATTATCCTTATTACTATTATTATTATCGCAATAACTATTATTATTATCCTTATTACTATTATTATTATCGCAATGACTGTTATTATTATCCTTATTCTATTATTACTATCCCTATGACTCTTCTCTTTATCCTTATAACTATTATTATTATCCTTATTACTATTATTATTATCGCAATGACTGTTATTATTATCCTTATTCTATTATTACTATCCCTATTACTCTTCTCTTTATCCTTATAACTATTATTATTATCCTTATTACTATTATTATTATCGCTATAACTATTATTATTATCCTTACTACTATTATTATTATCGCTATGACTGTTATTATTATCCTTATTCTATTATTACTATCCCTATTACTCTTCTCTTTATCCTTATAACTATTATTATTATCCTTATAACTATTATTATTCTCGCTATGACTGTTATTATTATACTTATTCTATTATTACTATCCCTATTACTCTTGTCTTTATCCTTATAACTATTATTATTTCCCTTATTACTATTATTATTATCATTATAACTGTTACTATTATCCTTATTACTAGTATTATTATCTCTATAACTATTATTGTTATCCTCATTACTATTATTATTATCGCTATGACTGTTATTATTATCCTTATTCTATTATTACTATCTCTATTACTCTTGTCCTTATAACTATTATTATTATGCTTATTACTATTATTGTTAGCACTATAACTATTATTATTATCCTTATTTCTATTATTATTATCGCTATGACTGTTATTATTATACTTATTCTATTATTACTATCCCTATTACTCTTGTCTTTATCCTCATAACTATTATTGTTATGCTTATTACTATTATTATTAGCACTAAAACTATTATTATTATCCTTATTACTATTATTATTGTCCTTATTACTATTATTATTATCGCTATGACTGTTATTATTATACTTATTCTATTATTACTATCCCTATTACTCTTGTCTTTATCCTTATAACTATTATTATTTCCCTTATTACTATTATTATTATCATTATAACTGTTATTATTATCCTTATTACTAGTATTATTATCTCTATAGCTATTATTGTTATCCTCATTACTATTATTATTATCGCTATGACTGTTATTATTATCCTTATTCTATTATTACTATCCCTATTATTCTTGTCTTTATCCTTATAACTATTATTATTATCCTTATTACTATTATTATTATCGCTATAACTATTATTATTATCCTTATTACTATTATTATTATCGCAATGACTGTTATTATTATGCTTATTCTACTATTACTATCCCTATTACTCTTGTCTCTATTCTTATAACTATTATTATTATGCTTATTACTATTATTATTATCGCTATAACTATTATTATTATCCTTACTACTATTATTATTATCGCTATGACTGTTATTATTATCCTTATTCTATTATTACTATCCCTATTACTCTTGTCTCTATCCTTATAACTATTATTATTATCCTCATTACTATTATTATTATCGCTATGACTGTTGTTATTATCCTTATTCTATTATTATTATCCCTATTACTCTTGTCTTTATCCTTATAACTATTATTATTATCCTTATTACTAATATTATTATCGCTATAACTATTATTATTATCGCTATGACTGTTATTATTATCCTTATTCTATTATTATTTCCCTTATTATTATTATTATTATTATCGCTATAACTATTATTATTATCCTTATTACTATTAATATCGCTATGACTGTTATTATTATCCTTATTCTACTATCACTATCCCTATTACTCTTGTCTCTATCCTTATAGCTATTATTATTATCCTTATTACTATTATTATTATCGCTATAACTATTATTATTATCCTTATTCTATTATTATTTCCCTTATTACTATTATTATTATCGCTATAACTATTATTATTATCCTTATTACTATTATTATCGCTATGACTGTTATTATTATCCTTATTCTACTATTACTATCCCTATTACTCTTGTCTCTATCCTTATAACTATTATTATTATCCTTGTCAGTATTATTATTATCGCTATAACTATTATTATTATCCTCATTACTATTATTATTATCGCTATGACTGTTATTATTATCCTTATTCTATTATTACTATCCCTATTACTCTCGTTTTTATCCTTATAACTATTATTATTTCCCTAAATTACTATTATTATTATCATTATAACTGTTATTATTATCCTTATTACTAGTATTATTATCATTATAACTATTATTATTATCCTTAATACTATTATTATTATCGCTATGACTGTTATTATTATCATTATTTTATTATTAATATCCCTATTACTCTTGTCTTTATCCTTATAACTATTATTATTATCCTTATTACTAATATTATTATCGCTATAACTATTATTATTATCGCTATGACTGTTATTATTATCCTTATTCTATTATTATTTCCCTTATTATTATTATTATTATCGCTATAACTATTATTATTATCCTTATTACTATTAATATTTCTATGACTGTTATTATTATCCTTATTCTACTATCACTATCCCTATTACTCTTGTCTCTATCCTTCTAACTATTATTATTATGCTTATTACTATTATTATTATCGCTATAACTATTATTATTATCCATACTACTATTATTATTATCGCTATGACTGTTATTATTATGCTTATTCTACTATTACTATCCCTATTACTCTTGTCTCTATTCTTATAACTATTATTATTATGCTTATTACTATTATTATTATCGCTATAACTATTATTATTATCCTTACTACTATTATTATTATCGCTATGACTGTTATTATTATCCTTATTCTATTATTACTATCCCTATTACTCTTGTCTCTATCCTTATAACTATTATTATTATCCTCATTACTATTATTATTATCGCTATGACTGTTGTTATTATCCTTATTCTACTATTACTATCCCTATTACTCTTCTCTTTATCCTTATAACTATTATTATTATCCTTATTCTATTATTACTATCCCTATTACTCTTGTCTTTATCCTTATAACTATTATTATTATCCTCATTACTATTATTATTATCGCTATGACTGTTATTATTATCCTTATTCTATTAATACTATCCCTATTATTCTTGTCTTTATCCTTATAACTATTATTATTATCCTTATTACTATTATTATTATCCTTATTACTATTATTATTATCGCTATGACTGTTATTATTATACTTATTCTATTATTACTATCCCTATTACTCTTGTCTTTATCCTTATAACTATTATTATTTCCCTTATTACTATTATTATTATCATTATAACTGTTATTATTATCCTTATTACTAGTATTATTATCTCTATAACTATTATTGTTATCCTCATTACTATTATTATTATCGCTATGACTGTTATTATTATCCTTATTCTATTATTACTATCTCTATTGCTCTTGTCTTTATCCTTATAACTATTATTATTATCCTTGTCAGTATTATTATTATCGCTATAACTATTATTATTATCCTCATTACTATTATTATTATCGCTATGACTGTTATTATTATCCTTATTCTATTATTACTATCCCTATTACTCTTGTCTTTATCCTTATAACTATTATTATTTCCCTTATTACTATTATTATTATCATTATAACTATTATTATTATCCTTAATACTATTATTATTATCGCTATGACTGTTATTATTATCATTATTTTATTATTAATATCCCTATTACTCTTGTCTTTATCCTTATAACTATTATTATTATCCTTATTACTAATATTATTATCGCTATAACTATTATTATTATCGCTATGACTGTTATTATTATCCTTATTCTATTATTATTTCCCTTATTATTATTATTATTATCGCTATAACTATTATTATTATCCTTATTACTATTAATATTTCTATGACTGTTATTATTATCCTTATTCTACTATCACTATCCCTATTACTCTTGTCTCTATCCTTCTAACTATTATTATTATGCTTATTACTATTATTATTATCGCTATGACTATTATTATTATCCATACTACTATTATTATTATCGCTATGACTGTTATTATTATGCTTATTCTACTATTACTATCCCTATTACTCTTGTCTCTATTCTTATAACTATTATTATTATCCTTATTCTATTATTATTTCCCTTATTACTATTATTATTATCGCTATAACTATTATTATTATCCTCATTACTATTATTATTATCGCTATGACTGTTATTATTATCCTTATTCTATTATTACTATCCCTATTACTCTTGTTTTTATCCTTATAACTATTATTATTTCCCTAAATTACTATTATTATTATCATTATAACTGTTATTATTATCCTTATTACTAGTATTATTATCTCTATAACTATTATTGTTATCCTCATTACTATTATTATTATCGCTATGACTGTTATTATTATCCTTATTCTATTATTACTATCTCTATTGCTCTTGTCTTTATCCTTATAACTATTATTATTATCCTTGTCAGTATTATTATTATCGCTATAACTATTATTATTATCCTCATTACTATTATTATTATCGCTATGACTGTTATTATTATCCTTATTCTATTATTACTATCCCTATTACTCTTGTCTTTATCCTTATAACTATTATTATTTCCCTTATTACTATTATTATTATCATTATAACTATTATTATTATCCTTAATACTATTATTATTATCGCTATGACTGTTATTATTATCATTATTTTATTATTAATATCCCTATTACTCTTGTCTTTATCCTTATAACTATTATTATTATCCTTATTACTAATATTATTATCGCTATAACTATTATTATTATCGCTATGACTGTTATTATTATCCTTATTCTATTATTATTTCCCTTATTATTATTATTATTATCGCTATAACTATTATTATTATCCTTATTACTATTAATATTTCTATGACTGTTATTATTATCCTTATTCTACTATCACTATCCCTATTACTCTTGTCTCTATGCTTCTAACTGTTATTATTATCCTTATTACTAGTATTATTATCTCTATAACTATTATTGTTATCCTCATTACTATTATTATTATCGCTATGACTGTTATTATTATCCTTATTCTATTATTACTATCTCTATTGCTCTTGTCTTTATCCTTATAACTATTATTATTATCCTTGTCAGTATTATTATTATCGCTATAACTATTATTATTATCCTCATTACTATTATTATTATCGCTATGACTGTTATTATTATCCTTATTCTATTATTACTATCCCTATTACTCTTGTCTTTATCCTTATAACTATTATTATTTCCCTTATTACTATTATTATTATCATTATAACTATTATTATTATCCTTAATACTATTATTATTATCGCTATGACTGTTATTATTATCATTATTTTATTATTAATATCCCTATTACTCTTGTCTTTATCCTTATAACTATTATTATTATCCTTATTACTAATATTATTATCGCTATAACTATTATTATTATCGCTATGACTGTTATTATTATCCTTATTCTATTATTATTTCCCTTATTATTATTATTATTATCGCTATAACTATTATTATTATCCTTATTACTATTAATATTTCTATGACTGTTATTATTATCCTTATTCTACTATCACTATCCCTATTACTCTTGTCTCTATGCTTCTAACTATTATTATTATGCTTATTACTATTATTATTATCGCTATAACTATTATTATTATCCTTACTACTATTATTATTATCGCTATGACTGTTATTATTATCCTTATTCTATTATTACTATCCCTATTACTCTTCTCTTTATCCTTATAACTATTATTATTATCCTTATAACTATTATTATTATCCTTATTACTATTATTATTATCGCTATGACTGTTATTATTATACTTATTCTATTATTACTATCCCTATTACTCTTGTCTTTATCCTTATAACTATTATTATTATCCTTATTACTATTATTATTATCGCTATAACTATTATTATTATCCTTATTACTAGTATTATTATCTCTATAACTATTATTGTTAGCCTCATTACTATTATTATTATCGCTATAACTGTTATTATTATCCTTATTCTATTATTACTATCCCTATTACTCTTGTCTCTATCCTTATAACTATTATTATTATGCTTATTACTATTATTATTAGCACTATAACTATTATTATTATCCTTATTACTATTATTATTATCATCGCTATGACTGTTATTATTATCCTTATTCTATTATTACTATCTCTATTGCTCTTGTCTTTATCCTTATAACTATTATTATTATCCTTGTCAGTATTATTATTATCGCTATAACTATTATTATTATCCTCATTACTATTATTATTATCGCTATGACTGTTATTATTATCCTTATTCTATTATTACTATCCCTATTACCCTTGTCTTTATCCTTATAACTATTATTATTATCGCTATGACTGTTATTAGTATCCTTATTCTATTATTATTTCCCTTATTACTATTATTATTATCGCTATAACTATTATTATTATCCTTATTACTATTATTATCGCTATGACTGTTATTATTATCCTTATTCTACTATTACTATCCCTATTACTCTTGTCTCTATCCTTATAACTATTATTATTATCCTTACTACTATTATTATTATCGCTATAACTATTATTATTATCGCTATGACTGTTATTATTATCCTTATTCTATTATTACTATCCCTATTACTCTTCTCTTTATCCTTATTACTATTATTATTATCGCTATGACTGTTATAATTATCCTTATTCTATTATTACTATCCCTATTACTCTTGTTTTTATCCTTATAACTATTATTATTTCCCTAAATTACTATTATTATTATCATTACAACTGTTATTATTATCCTTATTACTAGTATTATTATCTCTATAACTATTATTGTTATCCTCATTACTATTATTATTATCGCTATGACTGTTATTATTATCCTTATTCTATTATTACTATCTCTATTGCTCTTGTCTTTATCCTTATAACTATTATTATTATGATTGTCAGTATTATTATTATCGCTATAACTATTATTATTATCCTCATTACTATTATTATTATCGCTATGACTGTTATTATTATCCTTATTCTATTATTACTATCCCTATTACTCTTGTCTTTATCCTTATAACTATTATTATTATCCTTATTACTATTATTATTATCGCTATAACTATTATTATTATCGCTATGACTGTTATTATTATGCTTATTGTATTATTACTATCCCTATTACTTTTGTCTTTGTCCTTATAACTATTATTATTTCCCTTATTACTATTATTATTATCGCTATAACTATTATTATTATCCTTATTACTAGTATTATTAGCACTATAACTATTATTATTATCCTTATTACTATTATTATTATCGCTATGACTGTTATTATTATGCTTATTCTACTATTACTATACCTATTACTCTTGTCTCTATTCTTATAACTATTATTATTATGCTTATTACTATTATTATTATCGCTATAACTATTATTATTATCCTTACTACTATTATTATTATCGCTATGACTGTTATTATTATCCTTATTCTATTATTACTATCCCTATTACTCTTCTCTTTATCCTTATAACTATTATTATTATCCTTATTACTATTATTATTATCGCTATAACTATTATTATTATCCTTACTACTATTATTATTATCGCTATGACTATTATTATTATCCTTATTACTATTATTACTAGCACTATAACTATTATTATTATCCTTATTACTATTATTATTATCGCTATGACTGTTATTATTATGCTTATTCTACTATTACTATCCCTATTACTCTTGTCTCTATTCTTATAACTATTATTATTATGCTTACTACTATTATTATTATCGCTATGACTGTTATTATTATCGCTATGACTGTTATTATTATCCTTATTCTATTATTATTTCCCTTATTATTATTATTATTATCGCTATAACTATTATTATTATCCTTATTACTATTAATATCGCTATGACTGTTATTATTATCCTTATTCTACTATCACTATCCCTATTACTCTTGTCTCTATCCTTATAGCTATTATTATTATCCTTATTACTATTATTATTATCGCTATATCTATTATTATTATCCTTATCACTATTATTACTAGCACTATAACTATTATGTTTATCCTTATTACTATTATTATTATCGCTATAAATATTATTATTATCGCTATGACTGTTATTATTATCCTTATTCTATTATTATTTCCCTTATTACTATTATTATTATCGCTATAACTATTATTATTATCCTTATTACTATTATTATCGCTATGACTGTTATTATTATCCTTATTCTACTATTACTATCCCTATTACTCTTGTCTCTATCCTTATAAGTATTATTAATATGCTTATTACTACTATTATTATCGCTATAACTATTATTATTATCCTTACTACTATTATTATTATCGCTATGACTGTTATTATTATCCTTATTCTATTATTACTATCCCTATTACTCCTGTCTCTATCCTTATAACTATTATTATTATGCTTATTACTATTATTATTAGCACTATAACTATTATTATTATCCTTATTGCTATTATTATTATCGCTATGACTGTTATTATTATACTTATTCTATTATTACTATCCCTATTACTCTTGTCTTTATCCTTATAACTATTATTATTATCCTTACTACGATTATTATTATCGCTATGACTGTTATTATTATCGTTATTCTATTATTACTATCCCTATTACTCTTGTCTTTATCCTTATAACTATTATTACTATCCTTATAACTATTATTATTATCCTTATTACTATTATTATTATCGCTATGACTGTTATTATTATCCTTATTCTGTTATTACTATCAGTATTACTCTTGTCTTTATCCTTATAAATATTATTATTTCCCTTATTACTATTATTATTATCATTATAACTGTTATTATTATCCTTATTACTAGTATTATTATCTCTATAACTATTATTGTTATCCTCATTACTATTATTATTATCGCTATGACTGTTATTATTATCCTTATTCTATTATTACTATCCCTATTACTCCTGTCTCTATCCTTATAACTATTATTATTATGCTTATTACTATTATTATTGGCACTATAACTATTATTATTATCCTTAATACAATTATTATTATCGCTATGACTGTTATTATTATCCTTATTTTATTATTAATATCCATATTACACTTGTCTTTATCCTTATAACTATTATTATTATCCTTATTACTAATATTATTATCGCTATAACTATTATTATTATCGCTATGACTGTTATTATTATCCTTATTCTATTATTATTTCCTTTATTATTATTATTATTATCGCTATAACTATTATTATTATCCTTATTACTATTAATATCGCTATGACTGTTATTATTATCCTTATTCTACTATCACTATCCCTATTACTCTTGTCTCTATCCTTATAGCTATTATTATTATCCTTATTACTATTATTATTATCGCTATAACTATTATTATTATCCTTATCACTATTATTACTAGCACTATAACTATTATGTTTATCCTTATTACTATTATTATTATCGCTATAAATATTATTATTATCGCTATGACTGTTATTATTATCCTTATTCTACTATTACTATCCCTATTACTCTTGTCTCTATCCTTATAACTATTATTAATATGCTTATTACTACTATTATTATCGCTATAACTATTATTATTATCCTTACTACTATTATTATTATCGCTATGACTGTTATTATTATCCTTATTCTATTATTACTATCCCTATTACTCCTGTCTCTATCCTTATAACTATTATTATTATGCTTATTACTATTATTATTAGCACTATAACTATTATTATTATCCTTATTGCTATTATTATTATCGCTATGACTGTTATTATTATACTTATTCTATTATTACTATCCCTATTACTCTTGTCTTTATCCTTATAACTATTATTATTATCCTTACTACGATTATTATTATCGCTATGACTGTTATTATTATCGTTATTCTATTATTACTATCCCTATTACTCTTGTCTTTATCCTTATAACTATTATTACTATCCTTATAACTATTATTATTATCCTTATTACTATTATTATTATCGCTATGACTGTTATTATTATACTTATTCTATTATTACTATCCCTATTACTCTTGTCTTTATCCTGATAATTATTATTATTTCCCTTATTACAATTATTATTATCGCTATAACTATTATTATTATCCTTATTACTATTATTATTATCGCTATGACTGATATTATTATACGTATTCTATTATTACTATCCCTATTACTCTTGTCTCTATCCTTATAACTATTATTATTATGCTTATTACTATTATTATTAGCACTATAACTATTATTATTATGCTTATTACTATTATTATTATCGCTACGACTGTTATTATTATACTTATTCTATTATTAATATCCCTATTACTCTTGTCTTTATCCTTATTACTATTATTATTATCCTTATTACTATTATTATTATCGCTATAACTATTATTATTATCCTTATTACTATTATTATCGCTATTACTGTAATTATTATCCTTATTCTACTATTACTATCCCTATTACTCTTGTCTCTATCCTTACAACTATTAGTATTATGCTTATTACTATTATTATTATCGCTATAACTACTATTATTATCCTTACTACTATTATTATTATCGCTATGACTGTTATTATTATCCTTATTCTATTATAACTATCCCTATTACTCTTCTTTTTATCCTTATAACTATTAGTATTATCGTTATTACTATTATTATTATCGCTATAACTATTATTATTAACCTTATTACTATTATTACTAGCACTGTAACTATTATTATTATCCTTATTACTATTATTATTATCGCTATGACTGTTATTATTATCCTTATTCTATTATTACTATCCCTATTACTCTTGTCTTTACCCATATAACTATTATTATTATCCTTACTAATATTATTATTATCGCTATGACTGTTATTATTATCCTTATTCTATTATTACTATCCCTATTACTCTTCTCTTTATCCTTATAACTGTTATTACTATCCTTATAACTATTATTATTATCCTTATTACTTTTATTATTATCGCTATGACTGTTATTATTATACTTATTCTATTATTACTATCCCTATTACTCTTGTCTTTATCCTTATAACTATTATTATTATCCTTATTACTATTATTATTATCGCTATAACTATTATTATTATCCTTACTACTATTATTATTATCGCTATGACTGTTATTATTATCCTTATTCTATTATTACTATCCCTATTACTCTTGTCTTGACCCTTATAACTATTATTATTATCCTTATTACTATTATTATTATAGCTATAACTATTAATATTATCGCTATGACTGTTATTATTATCCTTATTCTACTATTACTATCCCTACAACTCTTGTCTCTATCCTTATAACTATTATTAATACGCTTATTACTATTATTATTATTGCTATGACTGTTATTATTATCCTTATTCTATTATTACTATCCCTATTACTCTTGTCTTGACCCTTATAACTATTATTATTATCCTTATTACTATTATTATTATCGCTATAACTATTATTATTATCCTTATTACTATTATTATTATCGCTGTGACTGTTATTATTATCCTTATTCTATTATTACTATCTCTATTGCTCTTGTCTTTATCCTTATAACTATTATTATTATCCTTGTCAGTATTATTATTATCGCTATAACTATTATTATTATCCTCATTACTATTATTATTATCGCTATGACTGTTATTATTATCCTTATTCTATTATTACTATCCCTATTACCCTTGTCTTTATCCTTATAACTATTATTACTTCCCTTATTACTATTATTATTATCGCTATAACTATTATTATTATCCTTATTACTAGTATTATTAGCACTATAACTATTATGTTTATCCTTATTACTATTATTATTCGCACTATAACTATTATTATTATCCTTATTACTATTATTATTATCGCTATAACTATTATTATTATCCTTAATACTATTATTACTAGCACTATAACTATTATTATTATCCTTATTACTATTATTATTATCGCTATGACTGTTATTATTATGCTTATTATACTATTACTATCCCTATTACTCTTGTCTCTATTCTTATAACTATTATTATTATGCTTATTACTATTATTATTATCGCTATAACTATTATTATTATCCTTACTACTATTATTATTATCGCTATGACTGTTATTATTATCCTTATTCTATTATTGCTATCCCTATGACTCTTGTCTTTATCCTTATAAATATTATTATTTCCCTTATTACTATTATTATTGTCATTATAACTGTTATTATTATCCTTATTACTAGTATTATTATCTCTATAACTATTATTGTTATCCTCATTACTATTATTATTATCGCTATGACTGTTATTATTATCCTTATTCTATTATTACTATCCCTATTACTCCTGTCTCTATCCTTATGACTATTATTATTATGCTTGTTACTATTATTATTGGCACTATAACTATTATTATTATCCTTAATACTATTATTATTATCGCTATGACTGTTATTATTATCCTTATTTTATTATTAATATCCATATTACTCTTGTCTTTATTCTTATAACTATTATTATTATCCTTATTACTAATATTATTATCGCTATAACTATTATTATTATCGCTATGACTGTTATTATTATCCTTATTCTATTATTATTTCCTTTATTATTATTATTATTATCGCTATAACTATTATTATTATCCTTATTACTATTAATATCGCTATGACTGTTATTATTATCCTTATTCTACTATCACTATCCCTATTACTCTTGTCTCTATCCTTATAGCTATTATTATTATCCTTATTACTATTATTATTATCGCTATAACTATTATTATTATCCTTATCACTATTATTACTAGCACTATAACTATTATGTTTATCCTTATTACTATTATTATTATCGCTATAAATATTATTATTATCGCTATGACTGTTATTATTATCCTTATTCTATTATTATTTCCCTTATTACTATTATGATTATCGCTATAACTATTATTATTATCCTTATTACTATTATTATCGCTATGACTGTTATTATTATCCTTATTGTATTATTACTATCCCTATTACTCTTGTCTTTATCCTGATAATTATTATTATTTCCCATATTACTATTATTATTATCGCTATGACTGTTATTATTATCCTTATTCTATTATTACTATCCCTATTACTCCTGTCTCTATCCTTATAGCTATTATTATTATGCTTATTACTATTATTATTAGCACTATAACTATTATTATTATGCTTATTACTATTATTATTAGCACTATAACTATTATTATTATCCTTATTGCTATTATTATTATCGCTATGACTGTTATTATTATACTTATTCTATTATTACTATCCCTATTACTCTTGTCTTTATCCTTATAAATATTATTATTTCCCTTATTACTATTATTATTATCATTATAACTGTTATTATTATCCTTATTACTAGTATTATTATCTCTATAACTATTATTGTTATCCTCATTACTATTATTATTATCGCTATGACTGTTATTATTATCCTTATTCTATTATTACTATCCCTATTACTCCTGTCTCTATCCTTATAACTATTATTATTATGCTTATTACTATTATTATTGGCACTATAACTATTATTATTATGCTTAATACTATTATTATTATCGCTATGACTGTTATTATTATCCTTATTTTATTATTAATATCCATATTACTCTTGTCTTTATCCTTATAACTATTATTATTATCCTTATTACTAATATTATTATCGCTATAACTATTATTATTATCGCTATGACTGTTATTATTATCCTTATTCTATTATTATTTCCTTTATTATTATTATTATTATCGCTATAACTATTATTATTATCCTTATTACTATTAATATCGCTATGACTGTTATTATTATCCTTATTCTACTATCACTATCCCTATTACTCTTGTCTCTATCCTTATAGCTATTATTATTATCCTTATTACTATTACTATTATCGCTATAACTATTATTATTATCCTTATCACTATTATTACTAGCACTATAACTATTATGTTTATCCTTATTACTATTATTATTATCGCTATAAATATTATTATTATCGCTATGACTGTTATTATTATCCTTATTCTATTATTATTTCCCTTATTACTATTATTATTATCGCTATAACTATTATTATTATCCTTATTACTATTATTATCGCTATGACTGTTATTATTATCCTTATTCTACTATTACTATCCCTATTACTCTTGTCTCTATCCTTATAACTATTATTAATATGCTTATTACTACTATTATTATCGCTATAACTATTATTATTATCCTTACTACTATTATTATTATCGCTATGACTGTTATTATTATCCTTATTCTATTATTACTATCCCTATTACTCCTGTCTCTATCCTTATAACTATTATTATTATGCTTATTACTATTATTATTAGCACTATAACTATTATTATTATCCTTATTGCTATTATTATTATCGCTATGACTGTTATTATTATACTTATTCTATTATTACTATCCCTATTACTCTTGTCTTTATCCTTATAACTATTATTATTATCCTTACTACGATTATTATTATCGCTATGACTGTTATTATTATCGTTATTCTATTATTACTATCCCTATTACTCTTGTCTTTATCCTTATAACTATTATTACTATCCTTATAACTATTATTATTATCCTTATTACTATTATTATTATCGCTATGACTGTTATTATTATACTTATTCTATTATTACTATCCCTATTACTCTTGTCTTTATCCTGATAATTAGTATTATTTCCCTTATTACAATTATTATTATCGCTATAACTATTATTATTATCCTTACTATTATTATTATTATCGCTATTACTGTAATTATTATCCTTATTCTACTATTACTATCCCTATTACTCTTGTCTCTATTCTTGCAACTATTAGTATTATGCTTATTACTATTATTATTATCGCTATGACTGTTATTATTATACGTATTCTATTATTACTATCCCTATTACTCTTGTCTCTATCCTTATAACTATTATTATTATGCTTATTACTATTATTATTAGCACTATAACTATTATTATTATGCTTATTACTATTATTATTATCGCTACGACTGTTATTATTATACTTATTCTATTATTAATATCCCTATTACTCTTGTCTTTATCCTTATAACTATTATTATTATCCTTATTACTATTATTATTATCGCTATAACTATTATTATTATCCTTATTACTATTATTATCGCTATTACTGTAATTATTATCCTTATTCTACTATTACTATCCCTATTACTCTTGTCTCTATTCTTACAACTATTACTATTATGCTTATTACTATTATTATTATCGCTATAACTACTATTATTATCCTTACTACTATTATTATTATCGCTATGACTGTTATTATTATCCTTATTCTATTATAACTATCCCTATTACTCTTCTTTTTATCCTTATAACTATCAGTATTATCGTTATTACTATTATTATTATCGCTATAACTATTATTATTAACCTTATTACTATTATTACTAGCACTGTAACTATTATTATTATCCTTATTACTATTATTATTATCGCTATGACTGTTATTATTATACTTATTCTATTATTACTATCCCTATTACTCTTGTCTTTATCCTTATAACTATTATTATTATCCTTACTACTATTATTATTATCGCTATGACTGTTATTATTATCCTTATTGTATTATTACTATCCCTATTACTCTTGTCTTTATCCTAATAACTATTATTAATTCCCATATTACAATTACTATTATCGCTATAACTGTTATTATTATCCTTATTACTAGTATTATTAGCACTATAACTATTATGTTAATCCTTATTACTATTTTTATTAGCGCTATAACTATTATTATTATCCTTATTACTATTGTTATCGCTGTGACTGTTATTATTATCCTTATTCTAATATTACTATCCCTATTACTCTTGTCTCTATCCTTAAAACTATTATTAATATGCTTATTACTACTATTATTATCGCTATAACTATTATTATTATCCTTACTACTATTATTATTATCGCTATGACTGTTATTATTATCCTTATTCTATTATTACTATCTCTATTACTCTTGTCTTTATCCTTATAACTGTTATTATTATCCTTATTACTATTATTATTATCGCTATAACTATTAATATTATCGCTATGACTGTTATTATTATCCTTATTCTACTATTACTATCCCTACTACTCTTGTCTCTATCCTTATAACTATTATTAATATGCTTATTACTATTATTATTATCGCTATAACTATTATTATTATCCTTACTACTATTATTATTATCGCTATGACTGTTATTATTATCCTATTCTATACTTACTATCCCTATTACTCTTGTCTTGACCCTTATAACTATTATTATTATCCTTATTACTATTATTATTATAGCTATAACTATTAATATTATCGCTATGACTGTTATTATTATCCTCATTCTACTATTACTATCCCTACTACTCTTGTCTCTATCCTTATAACTATTATTAATATGCTTATTACTATTATTATTATTGCTATGACTGTTATTATTATCCTTATTCTATTATTACTATCCCTATTACTCTTGTCTTGACCCTTATAACTATTATTATTATCCTTATTACTATTATTATTATCGCTATAACTATTATTATTATCCTTATTACTATTATTATCGCTATGACTGTTATTATTATCCTTATTGTATTATTACTATCCCTATTACTCTTGTCTTTATCCTGATAATTATTATTATTTCCCATATTACAATTATTATTATCGCTATAACTGTTATTATTATCCTTATTACTAGTATTATTAGCACTATAACTATTATGTTTATCCTTATTACTATTTTTATTCGCACTATAACTATTATGTTTATCCTTATTACTATTATTATTAGCGCTATAACTATTATTATTATCCTTATTACTATTATTATCGCTATGACTGTTATTATTATCCTTACTACTATTATTATTATCGCTATGACTGTTACTATTATACTTATTCTATTATTACTATCCCTATTACTCTTGTCTTTATCCTGATAATTATTATTATTTCCCTTATTACAATTATTATTATCGCTATAACTGCTATTATTATCCTTATTACTAGTATTATTAGCACTATAACTATTATGTTTATCCTCATTACTATTATTATTCGCACTATAACTATTATTATTATCCTTACTATTATTATTATTATCGCTATGACTGTTATTATTATCCTTATTCTATTATTACTTTCCCTATTACTCTTCACTTTATCCTTATAACTATTATCATTCTCCTTATTACTATTATTATTATCGCTATAACTGTTATTATTATCCTTATTACTAGTATTATTAGCACTATAACTGTTATGTTTATCCTTATTACTATTATTATTCGCACTATAACTATTATTATTATCCTTATTACTATTATTATTATCGCTATGACTGTTATTATTATCCTTATTCTATTATTACTATCCCTATTACTCTTCTCTTTATCCTTATAACTATTATTATTATCCTTATAACTATTATTATTATCCTTATTACTATTATTATTATCGCTATGACTGTTATTATTATATTTATTCTATTATTACTATCCCTATTACTCTTGTCTTTATCCTGATAATCATTATTATTTCCCTTATTACAATTATTATTATCGCTATAACTATTATTGTTATGCTTATTACTATTATTATTAGCACTAAAACTATTATTATTAGCACTAAAACTATTATTATTAGCACTAAAACTATTATTATTATCCTTATTACTATTATTATTATCGCTATGACTGTTATTATTATCCTTATTGTATTATTAATATCCCTATTACTCTTGTCTTTATCCTTACAACTATTATTATTATGCTTATTACTATTATTATTATCGCTATAACTGTTATTATTATCCTTACTACTATTATTATCATCGCTATGACTGTTATTATTATCCTTATTCTATTATTACTATCCCTATTACTCTTGTCTTTATCCTTATTACTATTATTATTATCGCTATAACTATTATTATTATCCTTATTACTATTATTATCGCTATGACTGTTATTATTATCCTTATTCTACTATTACTATCCCTATTACTCTTGTCTCTATCCTTATAACTTTTATTATTATGCTTATTACTATTACTATTATCGCTATAACTATTATTATTATCCTTACTACTATTATTATTATGCTTATTACTATTATTATTATCGCTATAACTGTTATTATTATCCTTACTACTATTATTATTATCGCTATGACTGTTATTATTATCCTTATTCTACTATTACTATCCCTATTACTCTTGTCTCTATCCTTATAACTTTTATTATTATGCTTATTACTATTATTATTATCGCTATAACTATTATTATTATCCTTACTACGATTATTATTATCGCTATGACTGTTATTATTATCGTTATTCTATTATTACTATCCCTATTACTCTTGTCTTTATCCTTATAACTATTATTATTTCCCTTATTACTATTATTATTATCATTATAACTGTTATTATTATCCTTATTCTATTATTACTATCAATATTAGTCTTGTCTTTATCCTTATAACTATGATTATCACTATAACTATTATTATTATCGCTATGACTGTTATTATTATCCTTATTGTATTATTAATATTCCTATTACTCTTGTCTTTATCCTTACAACTATTATTATTATGCTTATTACTATTATTATTATCGCTATAACTGTTATTATTATCCTTACTACTATTATTATTATCGCTATGACTGTTATTATTATCCTTATTCTATTATTACTATCCCTATTACTCTTGTCTTTACCCATATAACTATTATTATTATCCTTACTAATATTATTATTATCGCTATGACTGTTATTATTATCCTTATTCTATTATTACTATCCCTATTACTCTTCTCTTTATCCTTATAACTGTTATTACTATCCTTATAACTATTATTATTATCCTTATTACTTTTATTATTATCGCTATGACTGTTATTATTATACTTATTCTATTATTACTATCCCTATTACTCTTGTCTTTATCCTGATAATTATTATTATTTCCTTTATTACTATTATTATTATCATTATAACTGTAATTATTATCCTTATTACTAGTATTATTATCTCTATAACTATTATTGTTATCCTCATTACTATTATTATTATCGCTATAATTATTATTATTATCCTTATCACTATTATTACTAGCACTATAACTATTATGTTTATCCTTATTACTATTATTATTATTGCTATAACTGTTATTATTATCCTTATTCTATTATTACTATCCCTATTACTCTTCTCTTTATCCTTTTAACTATTATTATTATCCTTATAACTATTATTATTATCCTTACTACGATTATTATTATCGCTATGACTGTTATTATTATCGTTATTCTATTATTACTATCCCTATTACTCTTGTCTTTATCCTTATAACTATTATTACTATCCTTATAACTATTATTATTATCCTTATTACTATTATTATTATCGCTATGACTGTTATTATTATACTTATTCTATTATTACTCTCCCTATTACTCTTGTCTTTATCCTTATTACTATTATTATTAGCACTATAACTATTATTATTATGCTTATTACTATTATTATTATCGCTACGACTGTTATTATTATACTTATTCTATTATTACTATCCCTATTAGTCTTGTCTTTATCCTTATTACTATGATTATCACTATAACTATTATTATTATCGCTATGACTGTTATTATTGTCCTTATTGTATTATTAATATCCCTATTACTCTTGTCTTTATTCTTACAACTATTACTATTATGCTTATTACTATTATTATTATCGCTATAACTGTTATTATTATCCTTACTACTATTATTATTATCGCTATGACTGTTATTATTATCCTTATTGTATTATTAATATCCCTATTACTCTTGTCTTTATCCTTATAACTATTATTATTATCCTTATTACTATTATTATTATCGCTATAACTATTATTATTATCCTTATTACTATTATTATCGCTATTACTGTAATTATTATCCTTATTCTACTATTACTATCCCTATTACTCTTGTCTCTATCCTTACAACTATTAGTATTATGCTTATTACTATTATTATTATCGCTATAACTACTATTATTATCCTTACTACTATTATTATTATCGCAATGACTGTTATTATTATCCTTATTCTATTATTACTATCCCTATTACTCTTCTTTTTATCCTTATAACTATTAGTATTATCGTTATTACTATTATTATTATCGCTATAACTATTATTATTAACCTTATTACTATTATTACTAGCACTGTAACTATTATTATTATCCTTATTACTATTATTATTATCGCTATGACTGTTATTATTATACTTATTCTATTATTACTATCCCTATTACTCTTGTCTTTATCCTTATAACTATTATTATTATCCTTACTACTATTATTATTATCGCTATGACTGTTATTATTATCCTTATTGTATTATTACTATCCCTATTACTCTTATCTTTATCCTTATAACTATTATTAATTCCCATATTACAATTATTATTATCGCTATAACTGTTATTATTATCCTTATTACTAGTATTATTAGCACTATAACTATTATGTTTATCCTTATTACTATTTTTATTCGCACTATAACTATTATGTTTATCCTTATTACTATTATTATTATCGCTATAACTATTATTATTATCCTTACTACTATTATTATTATCGCTATGACTGTTATTATTATCCTTATTCTATTATTACTATCCCTATTACTCTTGTATTTATCCTTATAACTGTTATTATTATCCTTATTACTATTATTATTATCGCTATAACTATTAATATTATCGCTATGACTGTTATTATTATCCTTATTCTACTATTACTATCCCTACTACTCTTGTCTCTATCCTTATAACTATTATTAATATGCTTATTACTATTATTATTATCGCTATAACTATTATTATTATCCTTACTACTATTATTATTATCGCTATGACTGTTATTATTATCCTTATTCTATTATTACTTTCCCTATTACTCTTCACTTTATCCTTATAACTATTATCATTGTCCTTATTACTATTATTATTATCGCTATAACTGTTATTATTATCCTTATTACTAGTATTATTAGCACTATAACTGTTATGTTTATCCTTATTACTATTATTATTCGTACTATAACTATTATTATTATCCTTATTACTATTATTATTATCGCTATGACTGTTATTATTATCCTTATTCTATTATTATTTCCCTTATTACTATTATTATTATCGCTATAACTATTATTATTATCCTTATTACTATTATTATCGCTATGACTGTTATTATTATCCTTATTCTACTATTACTATCCCTATTACTCTTGTCTCTATCCTTATAACTATTATTATTATCCTTATTACTATTATTATTATCCTTATTACTATTATTATCGCTATTACTGTAATTATTATCCTTATTCTACTATTACTATCCCTATTACTCTTGTCTCTATCCTTACAACTATTAGTATTATGCTTATTACTATTATTATTATCGCTATAACTACTATTATTATCCTTACTACTATTATTATTATCGCTATGACTGTTATTATCATCCTTATTCTATTATTACTATCCCTATTACTCTTCTTTTTATCCTTATAACTATTAGTATTATCGTTATTACTATTATTATTATCGCTATAACTATTATTATTAACCTTATTACTATTATTACTAGCACTGTAACTATTATTATTATCCTTATTACTATTATTATTATCGCTATGACTGTTATTATTATCCTTATTACTATTATTATCGCTATTACTGTAATTATTATCCTTATTCTACTATTACTATCCCTATTACTCTTGTCTCTATCCTTACAACTATTAGTATTATGCTTATTACTATTATTATTATCGCTATAACTACTATTATTATCCTTACTACTATTATTATTATCGCTATGACTGTTATTATCATCCTTATTCTATTATTACTATCCCTATTACTCTTCTTTTTATCCTTATAACTATTATCATTGTCCTTATTACTATTATTATTATCGCTATAACTGTTATTATTATCCTTATTACTAGTATTATTAGCACTATAACTGTTATGTTTATCCTTATTACTATTATTATTCGCACTATAACTATTATTATTATCCTTATTACTATTATTATTATCGCTATGACTGTTATTATTATCCTTATTCTATTATTATTTCCCTTATTACTATTATTATTATCGCTATAACTATTATTATTATCCTTATTACTATTATTATCGCTATTACTGTAATTATTATCCTTATTCTACTATTACTATCCCTATTACTCTTGT
>CAMAOC010000225.1:0-90713 GCA_945859555.1 Megachile ligniseca
AATAATAATAACAGTTATAGCGATAATAATAATAGTAATAAGGATAATAATAACGGTTGTAGCGATAATAATAATAATAATAAGGATAATAATAATAGTTATAAGGATAAATACAAGTGGAATAGGGATAATAGTAATAGTAATAAGAATAATAATAACAGTTATAGCGATAATAATAATAATAATAAGGATAATAATAACAGTTATAGCGATAATAATAATAATAATAAGGATAATAATAATAGTTATAATGATAAAGGCAAGAGTAATACGGATAGTAACAATAGAATAAGCATAATAATAACAGTTATAGCGATAATAATAATAATAATAAGGATAATAATAACAGGTAGAGCGATAATAATAATAATAATAATAAGGATAATAATAATAGTTATAAGGATAATGACAAGAGTAATTCGGATAGTAACAATAGAATAAACATAATAATAACAGTTATAGCGATAATAATAATAGTAATAAGGATAATAATAACAGGTATAGCGATAATAATAATAATAATAATAAGGATAATAATAATAGTTATAAGGATAAAGACAACAGTAATACGGATAGTAACAATAGAATAAGGATAATAATAACAGTTATAGCGATAATAATAATAGTAATAAGGATTAATAATAATAGTTATATGGATAAAGACAAGAGTGATACGGATAGTAACAATGGTAATAAGAATAATAATAACAGTTATAGCGATAATAATAATAGGAATAAGAATAATAATAACAGTTATAGCGATAATAATAATAATAATAAGGATAATAATAATAGTTATAAGGATAAAGACAACAGTAATACGGATAGTAACAATAGATTAAGGATAATAATAACAGTTATAGCGATAATAATAATAGTATTAAGGATAATAATAACAGTTATAGCGATAATAATAATAATAATAAGGATAATAATAATAGTTATAAGGATAAATACAAGAGGAATATGGATAACAGTAATAGTAATAAGAATATAAATAACAGTTATAGCGATAATAATAATAGTTATAAGGAGAAAGACAAGAGGAATAGGGATAATAATAATAGTAACAAGAATAATAATAACAGTTATCGCGATAATAATAATAGTAATAAGGATAATAATAATAGTTATAAGGATATAGACAAGAGTAATAGGGATAGTAACAATAGAATAAGGATAATAATAACAGTTATAGCGATAATAATAATAGTAATAACAATAATAATAACAGTTATAGCGATAATAATAATAGTAATAAGGATTAATAATAATAGTTATATGGATAAAGACAAGAGTAATACGGATAGCAACAATAGTAATAAGAATAATAATAACAGTTATAGCGATAATAATAATAATAATAAGGATAATAATAATAGTTATTAGGAGAAAGACAAGAGGAATAGGGATAATAATAATAGTAACAAGAATAATAATAACAGTTATAGCGATAATAATAATAGTATTAAGGATAAAGGCAAGAGTAATACGGACAGTAATAATAGTAACAAGAATAATAACAACAGTTATAGCGATAATAATAATAGTAATAAGGATAATAATAATAGTTATAAGGATATAGACAAGAGTAATAGGGATAGTAACAATAGAATAAGCATAATAATAACAGTTATAGCGATAATAATAATAGTAATAAGGATAATAATAATAGTAATAAGGATAATAATAATAGTATTAAGAATAATAATAGCAGTTACTAGCGATAATAATAATAGTTATAAGGATAAAGACAAGAGTAATACGGATGGTAACAATAGAATAAGGATAATAATAACAGTTATAGCGATAATAATAATAATAATAAGGATAATTATAATAGTTATACGGAGAAAGACAAGAGGAATAGGGATAATAATAATAGTAACAAGAATAATAACAACAGTTATAGCGATAATAATAATAATATAAGGATAATAATAATAGTTATAAGGAGAAAGACAAGAGGAATAAGGATAATAATAATAGTAATAACAATAATAATAACAGTTATAGCGATAATAATAATAGTAATAAGGAGAATAATAATAATAATAATAATAAGGATAATAATAATTGTTATAAGGATAAAGACAAGAGGAATAGGGATAATAGTAATAGTAATAAGAATAATAATAACAGTTATAGCGATAATAATAATAATTATAAGGATAATAATAATAGTTATAAGGATAAATACAAGAGGAATAGGGATAATAGTAATAGTAATAAGAATAATAACAACAGTTATAGCGATAATAATAATAGTATTAAGGATAATAATAATAGTGATAAGGATAATAATAATAGTATTAAGAATAATAATAGCAGTTATTAGCGATAATAATAATAGTTATAAGGATAAAGACAAGAGTAATACGGATGGTAACAATAGAATAAGGATAATAATAACAGTTATAGCGATAATAATAATAATAATAAGGATAATTGTAATAGTTATACGGAGAAAGACAAGAGGAATAGGGATAATAATAATAGTAACAAGAATAATAACAACAGTTATAGCGATAATAATAATAATAATAAGGATAATAATAATAGTTATAAGGAGAAAGACAAGAGGAATAAGGATAATAATAATAGTAATAAGAATAATAATGACAGTTATAGCGATAATGATAATAGTATTAAGGATAATAATAACAGTTATAGCAATAATAATAATAGTTATAAGGGGAAAGACAAGAGGAATAGGGATAATAATAATAGTAACAAGAATAATAATAACAGCTATAGCGATAATAATAATAGTATTAAGGATAATAATAACAGTTATAGCGATAATAATAATAGTTATAAGGATAAAGGCAAGAGTAATACGGACAGTAATAATAGTAACAAGAATAATAATAACAGTTATAGCGATAATAATAATTGTAATAAGGATAATAATAATAGTTATAAGGATAAAGACAAGGGGAATGGGGATAATAATAATAGTAATAAGAATAATAATAACAGTTATAGCGATAATAATAATAATAATTAGGATAATAATAATAGTTATAAGGAGAAAGACAAGAGGAATAGGGATAATAATAATAGTAACAAGAATAATTATAACAGTTACAGCGATAATAATAATAGTATTAAGGATAAAGGCAAGAGTAATACGGGCAGTAATAATAGTAAAAAGAATAATAATAACAGTTATAGCGATATTAATAATAGTAATAAGGATAATAATAATAGTTATAAGGATAAAGACAAGGGGAATAGGGATAATAATAATAGTAATAAGAATAATAATAACAGTTTATAGCGATAATAGTAATAGTAATAAGAATAATAATAACAGTTATAGCGATAATAATAATAGTAATAAGGATAATAATAATAGTTATAGCGATAATAATAATAATAATAATAATAAGGATAGTAATAACAGTTATAAGGATAAAGACAAGAGGAATACGGATAATAGTAATAGTAATATGAATAATAATAACAGTTATAGCGATAATAATAATAGTTATAATGATAAAGGCAAGAGTAGTACGGATAGTAGTAATAGTAACAAGAATAATAATAACAGTTATAGCGATAATAATAACAGTAATAAGGATAATAATAATAGTTATAAGGATAAAGACAAGAGTAATACGGATAGTAACAATAGAATAAGGATAATAATAACAGTTATAGCGATAATAATAATAGTAATAACAATAATAATAACAGTTGTAGCGATAATAATAATAATAAGAAGGATTAATAATAATAGTTAAATGGATAAAAACAAGAGTAATACGGATAGTAACAATAGTAATAAGAATAATAATAACAGATATAGCGATAATAATAATAGTAACAAGAATAATAATAACAGTTATAGCGATAATAATAATAATAATAAGGATAATAATAATAGTTATAAGGATAAATACAAGAGGAATAGGGATAATAGTAATAGTAATAAGAATAATAATAACAGTTATAGCGATAATAATAATAGTATTAAGGATAATAATAATAGTAATACGGATAATAATAATAGTAATAAGAATAATAATAGCAGTTATAGCGATAATAATAATAGTAATAAGGATAATAATAATAGTTATAGCGATAATAATAATAATAATAATAATAAGGATAGTAATAATAGGTATAAGGATAAAGACAAGAGGAATACGGATAATAGTAATAGTAATAAGGATAATAATAACAGTTGTAGCGATAGTAATAATAATAATAAGGATAATTATAATAGTTATACGGAGAAAGACAAGAGGAATAAGGATAATAATAATAGTAATAAGAATAATAATGACAGTTATAGCGATAATGATAATAGTATTAAGGATAATAATAACAGTTATAGCAATAATAATAATAGTTATAAGGGGAAAGACAGGATGAATAGGGATAATAATAATAGTAACAAGAATAATAATAACAGCTATAGCGATAATAATAATAGTATTAAGGATAATAATAACAGTTATAGCGATAATAATAATAGTAATAAGAATAATAATAACAGTTATTAGCGATAATAATAATAGTTATAAGGATAAAGACAAGAGTAATACGGATAGTAACAATAGAATAAGGATAATAATAACAGTTATAGCGATAATAATAATAGTAATAACAATAATAATAACCGTTATAGCGATAATAATAATAGTAATAAGGATTAATAATAATAGTTATATGGATAAAGACAAGAGTAATACGGATAGCAACAATAGTAATAAGAATAATAATAACAGTTATAGCGATAATAATAATAATAATAAGGATAATAATAATAGTTATAAGGAGAAATACAAGAGGAATAGGGATAATAATAATAGTAACAAGAATAATAGTAACAGTTATAGCGATAATAATAATAATAATAAGGATAATAATAATAGTAACAAGAATAATAATAATAGTTATAGCCATAATAATAATAGTATTAAGGATAAAGGCAAGAGTAATACGGACAGTAATAATAGTAACAAGAATAATAATAACAGTTATAGCGATAATAATAATAGTATTAAGGATAATAATAACAGTTATAGCGATAATAATAATAATAATAATAATAAGGATAGTAATAATAGTTATAAGGATAAAGACAAGAGGAATACGGATAATAGTAATAGTAATATGAATAATAATAACAGTTATAGCGATAATAATAATAGTTATAATGATAAAGGCAAGAGTAGTACGGATAGTAATAATAGTAACAAGAATAATAATAACAGTTATAGCGATAATAATAATAGTAATAAGGATAATAATAATAGTTATAAGGATAAAGACAAGAGTAATACGGATAGTAACAATAGAATAAGGATAATAATAACAGTTATAGCGATAATAATAATAGTAATAACAATAATAATAACAGTTGTAGCGATAATAATAATAATAAGAAGGATTAATAATAATAGTTAAATGGATAAAGACAAGAGTAATACGGATAGTAACAATAGTAATAAGAATAATAATAACAGATATAGCGATAATAATAATAGTAACAAGAATAATAGTAACAGTTATAGCGATAATAATAATAATAATAAGGATAATAATAATAGTTATAAGGATAAATACAAGAGGAATAGGGATAATAGTAATAGTAATAAGAATAATAATAACAGTTATAGCGATAATAATAATAGTATTAAGGATAATAATAATAGTAATAAGAATAATAATAGCAGTTATAGCGATAATAATAATAGTAATAAGGATAATAATAATAGTTATAGCGATAATAATAATAATAATAATAATAAGGATAGTAATAATAGTTATAAGGATAAAGACAAGAGGAATACGGATAATAGTATTAGTAATAAGGATAATAATAACAGTTGTAGCGATAATAATAATAATAATAAGGATAATTATAATAGTTATACGGAGAAAGACAAGAGTAATACGGATAGCAACAATAGTAATAAGAATAATAATAACAGTTATAGCGATAATAATAATAGTAGCAAGAATATTAATAACAGTTATAGCGATAATAATAGTAGTACTAAGGTTAAAGGCAAGAGTAATACGGACAGTAATAATAGTAACAAGAATAATAAGAACAGTTATAGCGATAATAATAATAGCCATAAGGATAATGATAATAGTTATAAGGATAAAGACAAGAGTAATAGAGATAGTAACAATAGAATCAGCATAATAATAACAGTTATAGCGATAATAATAATAGTAATAAGGATAATAATAACGGTTATAGCGATAATAATAATAATAATAAGGATAATAATAATAGTTATAAGGATAAATACAAGAGGAATAGGGATAATAGTAATAGTAATAAGAAAAATAATAACCGTTATAGCGATAATAATAATAGTAATAACAATAATAATAACCGTTATAGCGATAATAATAATAGTAATAAGGATTAATAATAATAGTTATATGGATAAAGACAAGAGTAATACGGATAGCAACAATAGTAATAAGAATAATAATAACAGTTATAGCGATAATAATAATAATAATAAGGATAATAATAATAGTTATAAGGAGAAATACAAGAGGAATAGGGATAATAATAATAGGAACAAGAATAATAGTAACAGTTATAGCGATAATAATAATAATAATAAGGATAATAATAATAGTTATTAGGAGAAAGACAAGAGGAATAGGGATAATAATAATAGTAACAAGAATAATAATAACAGTTATAGCGATAATAATAATAGTATTAAGGATAAAGGCCAGAGTAATACGGACAGTAATAATAGTAACAAGAATAATAACAACAGTTATAGCGATAATAATAATAGTAATAAGGATAATAATAATAGTTATAAGGATAAAGACAACAGTAATACGGATAGTAACAATAGAATAAACATAATAATAACAGTTATAGCGATAATAATAATAGTAATAAGGATAATAATAACAGGTATAGCGATAATAATAATAATAATAATAAGGATAATAATAATAGTTATAAGGATAAAGACAACAGTAATACGGATAGTAACAATAGAACAAGGATAATAATAACAGTTATAGCGATAATAATAATAGTAATAAGGATTAATAATAATAGTTATATGGATAAAGACAAGAGTGATACGGATAGTAACAATGGTAATAAGAATAATAATAACAGTTATAGCGATAATAATAATAGTAATAACAATAATAATAACAGTTATAGCGATAATAATAATAGTAATAAGGATTAATAATAATAGTTATATGGATAAAGACAAGAGTAATACGGATAGCAACAATAGTAATAAGAATAATAATAACAGTTATAGCGATAATAATAATAGTAGCAAGAATATTAATAACAGTTATAGCGATAATAATAGTAGTACTAAGGTTAAAGGCAAGAGTAATACGGACAGTAATAATAGTAACAAGAATAATAAGAACAGTTATAGCGATAATAATAATAGCCATAAGGATAATGATAATAGTTATAAGGATAAAGACAAGAGTAATAGAGATAGTAACAATAGAATCAGCATAATAATAACAGTTATAGCGATAATAATAATAGTAATAAGGATAATAATAACGGTTATAGCGATAATAATAATAATAATAAGGATAATAATAATAGTTATAAGGATAAATACAAGAGGAATAGGGATAATAGTAATAGTAATAAGAAAAATAATAACCGTTATAGCGATAATAATAATAGTAATAACAATAATAATAACCGTTATAGCGATAATAATAATAGTAATAAGGATTAATAATAATAGTTATATGGATAAAGACAAGAGTAATACGGATAGCAACAATAGTAATAAGAATAATAATAACAGTTATAGCGATAATAATAATAATAATAAGGATAATAATAATAGTTATAAGGAGAAATACAAGAGGAATAGGGATAATAATAATAGGAACAAGAATAATAGTAACAGTTATAGCGATAATAATAATAATAATAAGGATAATAATAATAGTTATTAGGAGAAAGACAAGAGGAATAGGGATAATAATAATAGTAACAAGAATAATAATAACAGTTATAGCGATAATAATAATAGTATTAAGGATAAAGGCAAGAGTAATACGGACAGTAATAATAGTAACAAGAATAATAACAACAGTTATAGCGATAATAATAATAGTAATAAGGATAATAATAATAGTTATAAGGATAAAGACAACAGTAATACGGATAGTAACAATAGAAGAAACATAATAATAACAGTTATAGCGATAATAATAATAGTAATAAGGATAATAATAACAGGTATAGCGATAATAATAATAATAATAATAAGGATAATAATAATAGTTATAAGGATAAAGACAAGAGTAATACGGATAGTAACAATAGAACAAGGATAATAATAACAGTTATAGCGATAATAATAATAGTAATAAGGATTAATAATAATAGTTATATGGATAAAGACAAGAGTGATACGGATAGTAACAATGGTAATAAGAATAATAATAACAGTTATAGCGATAATAATAATAGTAGCAAGAATAATAATAACAGTTATAGCGATAATAATAGTAGTACTAAGGTTAAAGGCAAGAGTAATACGGACAGTAATAATAGTAACAAGAATAATAAGAACAGTTATAGCGATAATAATAATAGCCATAAGGATAATGATAATAGTTATAAGGATAAAGACAAGAGTAATAGAGATAGTGACAATAGAATCAGCATAATAATAACAGTTATAGCGATAATAATAATAGTAATAAGGATAATAATAACGGTTATAGCGATAATAATAATCATAATAAGGATAATAATAATAGTTATAAGGGTAAATACAAGAGGAATAGGGATAATAGTAATAGTAATAAGAATAATAATAACAGTTATAGCGATAATAATAATAGTAATAACAATAATAATAACCGTTATAGCGATAATAATAATAGTAATAAGGATTAATAATAATAGTTATATGGATAAAGACAAGAGTAATACGGATAGCAACAATAGTAATAAGAATAATAATAACAGTTATAGCGATAATAATAATAATAATAAGGATAATAATAATAGTTATAAGGAGAAATACAAGAGGAATAGGGATAATAATAATAGGAACAAGAATAATAGTAACAGTTATAGCGATAATAATAATAATAATAAGGATAATAATAATAGTTATTAGGAGAAAGACAAGAGGAATAGGGATAATAATAATAGTAATAACAATAATAATAACAGTTATAGCGATAATAATAATAGTAATAAGGATTAATAATAATAGTTATATGGATAAAGACAAGAGTAATACGGATAGCAACAATAGTAATAAGAATAATAATAACAGTTATAGCGATAATAATAGTAGTACTAAGGTTAAAGGCAAGTGTAATACGGACAGTAATAATAGTAACAAGAATAATAAGAACAGTTATAGCGATAATAATAATAGCCATAAGGATAATGATAATAGTTATAAGGATAAAGACAAGAGTAATAGAGATAGTAACAATAGAATCAGCATAATAATAACAGTTATAGCGATAATAATAATAGTAATAAGGATAATAATAACGGTTATAGCGATAATAATAATAATAATAATAAGGATAATAATAATAGTTATAAGGATAAATACAAGAGGAGTAGGGATAATAGTAATAGTAATAAGAATAATAATAACAGTTATAGCGATAATAATAATAGTAATAACAATAATAATAACCGTTATAGCGATAATAATAATAGTAATAAGGATTAATAATAATAGTTATATGGATAAAGACAAGAGTAATACGGATAGCAACAATAGTAATAAGAATAATAATAACAGTTATAGCGATAATAATAATAATAATAATAAGGATAATAATAATGGTTATAAGGAGAAATACAAGAGGAATAGGGATAATAATAATAGGAACAAGAATAATAGTAACAGTTATAGCGATAATAATAATAATAATAAGGATAATAATAATAGTTATTAGGAGAAAGACAAGAGGAATAGGGATAATAATAATAGTAACAAGAATAATAATAACAGTTATAGCGATAATAATAATAGTATTAAGGATAAAGGCAAGAGTAATACGGACAGTAATAATAGTAACAAGAATAATAACAACAGTTATAGCGATAATAATAATAGTAACAAGAATAATAATAACAGTTATAGCGATAATAATAATAATAATAATAATAAGGATAGTAATAATAGTTATAAGGATAAAGACAAGAGGAATACGGATAATAGTAATAGTAATATGAATAATAATAACAGTTATAGCGATAATAATAATAGTTATAATGATAAAGGCAAGAGTAGTACGGATAGTAATAATAGTAACAAGAATAATAATAACAGTTATAGCGATAATAATAATAGTAATAAGGATAATAATAATAGTTATAAGGATAAAGACAAGAGTAATACGGATAGTAACAATAGAATAAGGATAATAATAACAGTTATAGCGATAATAATAATAGTAATAACAATAATAATAACAGTTGTAGCGATAATAATAATAATAAGAAGGATTAATGATAATAGTTAAATGGATAAAGACAAGAGTAATACGGATAGTAACAATAGTAATAAGAATAATAATAACAGATATAGCGATAATAATAATAGTAACAAGAATAATAGTAACAGTTATAGCTATAATAATAATAATAATAAGGATAATAATAATAGTTATAAGGATAAATACAAGAGGAATAGGGATAATAGTAATAGTAATAAGAATGATAATAACAGTTATAGCGATAATAATAATAGTATTAAGGATAATAATAATAGTAATACGGATAATAATAATAGTAATAAGAATAATAATAGCAGTTATAGCGATAATAATAATAGTAATAAGGATAATAATAATAGTTATAGCGATAATAATAATAATAATAATAATAAGGATAGTAATAATAGTTATAAGGATAAAGACAAGAGGAATACGGATAATAGTAATAGTAATAAGGATAATAATAACAGTTGTAGCGATAATAATAATAATAATAAGGATAATTATAATAGTTATACGGAGAAAGACAAGAGGAATAAGGATAATAATAATAGTAATAAGAATAATAATGACAGTTATAGCGATAATGATAATAGTATTAAGGATAATAATAACAGTTATAGCAATAATAATAATAGTTATAAGCGGAAAGACAGGATGAATAGGGATAATAATAATAGTAACAAGAATAATAATAACAGCTATAGCGATAATAATAATAGTATTAAGGATAATAATAACAGTTATAGCGATAATAATAATAGTAATAAGAATAATAATAACAGTTATTAGCGATAATAATAATAGTTATAAGGATAAAGACAAGAGTAATACGGATAGTAACAATAGAATAAGGATAATAATAACAGTTATAGCGATAATAATAATAGTAATAACAATAATAATAACCGTTATAGCGATAATAATAATAGTAATAAGGATTAATAATAATAGTTATATGGATAAAGACAAGAGTAATACGGATAGCAACAATAGTAATAAGAATAATAATAACAGTTATAGCGATAATAATAATAATAATAAGGATAATAATAATAGTTATAAGGAGAAATACAAGAGGAATGGGGATAATAATAATAGTAACAAGAATAATAGTAACAGTTATAGCGATAATAATAATAATAATAAGGATAATAATAATAGTTATAAGGAGAAAGACAAGAGGAATAGGGATAATAATAATAGTAACAAGAATAATAATAACAGTTATAGCCATAATAATAATAGTATTAAGGATAAAGGCAAGAGTAATACGGACAGTAATAATAGTAACAAGAATAATAATAACAGTTATAGCGATAATAATAATAGTATTAAGGATAATAATAACAGTTATAGCGATAATAATAATAATAATAATAATAAGGATAGTAATAATAGTTATAAGGATAAAGACAAGAGGAATACGGATAATAGTAATAGTAATATGAATAATAATAACAGTTATAGCGATAATAATAATAGTTATAATGATAAAGGCAAGAGTAGTACGGATAGTAATAATAGTAACAAGAATAATAATAACAGTTATAGCGATAATAATAATAGTAATAAGGATAATAATAATAGTTATAAGGATAAAGACAAGAGTAATACGGATAGTAACAATAGAATAAGGATAATAATAACAGTTATAGCGATAATAATAATAGTAATAACAATAATAATAACAGTTGTAGCGATAATAATAATAATAAGAAGGATTAATAATAATAGTTAAATGGATAAAGACAAGAGTAATACGGATAGTAACAATAGTAATAAGAATAATAATAACAGATATAGCGATAATAATAATAGTAACAAGAATAATAGTAACAGTTATAGCGATAATAATAATAATAATAAGGATAATAATAATAGTTATAAGGATAAATACAAGAGGAATAGGGATAATAGTAATAGTAATAAGAATGATAATAACAGTTATAGCGATAATAATAATAGTATTAAGGATAATAATAATAGTAATACGGATAATAATAATAGTAATAAGAATAATAATAGCAGTTATAGCGATAATAATAATAGTAATAAGGATAATAATAATAGTTATAGCGATAATAATAATAATAATAATAATAAGGATAGTAATAATAGTTATAAGGATAAAGACAAGAGGAATACGGATAATAGTATTAGTAATAAGGATAATAATAACAGTTGAAGCGATAATAATAATAATAATATGGATAATTATAATAGTTATACGGAGAAAGACAAGAGGAATAAGGATAATAATAATAGTAATAAGAATAATAATGACAGTTATAGCGATAATGATAATAGTATTAAGGATAATAATAACAGTTATAGCAATAATAATAATAGTTATAAGGGGAAAGACAAGATGAATAGGGATAATAATAATAGTAACAAGAATAATAATACCAGCTATATCGATAATAATAATAGTATTAAGGATAATAATTACAGTTATAGCGATAATAATAATAGTAATAAGAATAATAATAACAGTTATTAGCGATAATAATAATAGTTATAAGGATAAAGACAAGAGTAATACGGATAGTAACAATAGAATAAGGATAATAATAACAGTTATAGCGATAATAATAATAGTTATAAGGAGAAAGACAAGAGGAATAGGGATAATAATAATAGTAACAAGAATAATAATAACCGTTATCGCGATAATAATAATAGTAATAAGGATAATAATAATAGTTATAAGGATATAGACAAGAGTAATAGGGATAGTAACAATAGAATAAGGATAATAATAACAGTTATAGCGATAATAATAATAGTAATAACAATAATAATAACAGTTATAGCGATAATAATAATAGTAATAAGGATTAATAATAATAGTTATATGGATAAAGACAAGAGTAATACGGATAGCAACAATAGTAATAAGAATAGTAATAACAGTTATAGCGATAATAATAATAGTAGCAAGAATATTAATAACAGTTATAGCGATAATAATAGTAGTACTAAGGTTAAAGGCAAGAGTAATACGGACAGTAATAATAGTAACAAGAATAATAAGAACAGTTATAGCGATAATAATAATAGCCATAAGGATAATGATAATAGTTATAAGGATAAGGACAAGAGTAATAGAGATAGTAACAATAGAATCAGCATAATAATAACAGTTATAGCGATAATAATAATAGTAATAAGGATAATAATAATAGTTATAAGGATAAATACAAGAGGAATAGGGATAATAGTAATAGTAATAAGAAAAATAATAACCGTTATAGCGATAATAATAATAGTAATAACAATAATAATAACCGTTATAGCGATAATAATAATAGTAATAACAATAATAATAACCGTTATAGCGATAATAATAATAGTAATAAGGATTAATAATAATAGTTATATGGATAAAGACAAGAGTAATACGGATAGCAACAATAGTAATAAGAATAATAATAACAGTTATAGCCATAATAATAATAATAATAAGGATAATAATAATAGTTATAAGGAGAAATACAAGAGGAATAGGGATAATAATAATAGGAACAAGAATAATAGTAACAGTTATAGCGATAATAATAATAATAATAAGGATAATAATAATAGTTATTAGGAGAAAGACAAGAGGAATAGGGATAATAATAATAGTAACAAGAATAATAATAACAGTTATAGCGATAATAATAATAGTTATAAGGATAAAGGCAAGAGTAATACGGACAGTAATAATAGTAACAAGAATAATAATAACAGTTATAGCGATAATAATAAGAGTAATAAGGATAATAATAATAGTTATAAGGATAAAGACAAGGGGAATAGGGATAATAATAATAGTAATAAGAATAATAATAACAGTTATAGCGATAATAATAATAATAATTAGGATAATAATAATAGTTATAAGGAGAAAGACAAGAGGAATAGGGATAATAATAATAGTAACAAGAATAATTATAACAGTTACAGCGATAATAATAATAGTATTAAGGATAAAGGCAAGAGTAATACGGGCAGTAATAATAGTAAAAAGAATAATAATAACAGTTATAGCGATATTAATAATAGTAATAAGCATAATAATAATAGTTATAAGGATAAAGACAAGGGGAATAGGGATAATAATAATAGTAATAAGAATAATAATAACAGTTATAGCGATAATAATAATAGTATTAAGGATAATAATAATAGTAATAAGGATAATAATAATAGTAATAAGAATAATAATAACAGTTATTAGCGATAATAATAATAGTAATAAGGAGAATAATAATAATAATAATAATAAGGATAATAATAATAGTTATAAGGATAAAGACAAGAGGAATAGGGATAATAGTAATAGTAATAAGAATAATAATAACAGTTATAGCGATAATAATAATAGTATTAAGGATAGAGGCAAGAGTAATACGGACAGTAATAATGGTAACAAGAATAATAATAACAGTTATAGCGATAATAATAATAGTATTAAGGATAATAATAACAGTTATAGCGATAATAATAATAGTATTAAGGATAATAATAACAGTTATAGCGATAATAATAATAGTTATAAGGAGAAAGACAAGAGGAATAGGGATAATAATAATAGTAACAAGAATAATAATAACCGTTATCGCGATAATAATAATAGTAATAAGGATAATAATAATAGTTATAAGGATATAGACAAGAGTAATAGGGATAGTAACAATAGAATAAGGATAATAATAACAGTTATAGCGATAATAATAATAGTAATAACAATAATAATAACAGTTATAGCGATAATAATAATAGTAATAAGGATTAATAATAATAGTTATATGGATAAAGACAAGAGTAATACGGATAGCAACAATAGTAATAAGAATAATAATAACAGTTATAGCGATAATAATAATAGTAGCAAGAATATTAATAACAGTTATAGCGATAATAATAGTAGTACTAAGGTTAAAGGCAAGAGTAATACGGACAGTAATAATAGTAACAAGAATAATAAGAACAGTTATAGCGATAATAATAATAGCCATAAGGATAATGATAATAGTTATAAGGATAAGGACAAGAGTAATAGAGATAGTAACAATAGAATCAGCATAATAATAACAGTTATAGCGATAATAATAATAGTAATAAGGATAATAATAACGGTTATAGCGATAATAATAATAATAATAAGGATAATAATAATAGTTATAAGGATAAATACAAGAGGAATAGGGATAATAGTAATAGTAATAAGAAAAATAATAACCGTTATAGCGATAATAATAATAGTAATAACAATAATAATAACCGTTATAGCGATAATAATAATAGTAATAAGGATTAATAATAATAGTTATATGGATAAAGACAAGAGTAATACGGATAGCAACAATAGTAATAAGAATAATAATAACAGTTATAGCGATAATAATAATAATAATAAGGATAATAATAATAGTTATTAGGAGAAAGACAAGAGGAATAGGGATAATAATAATAGTAACAAGAATAATAATAACAGTTATAGCGATAATAATAATAGTATTAATGATAAAGGCAAGAGTAATACGGACAGTAATAATAGTAACAAGAATAATAACAACAGTTATAGCGATAATAATAATAGTAATAAGGATAATAATAATAGTTATAAGGATATAGACAAGAGTAATAGGGATAGTAACAATAGAATAAGCATAATTATAACAGTTATAGCGATAATAATAATAGTAATAAGGATAATAATAACAGGTATAGCGATAATAATAATAATAATAATAAGGATAATAATAATAGTTATAAGGATAAAGACAAGGGCAATAGGGATAATAATAATAGTAATAAGAATAATAATAACAGTTATAGCGTCAATAATAATAATAATAAGGATAATAATAATAGTTATAAGGAGAAAGACAAGAGTAATAGAGATAGTAACAATAGAATAAGCATAATAATAACAGTTATAGCGATAATAATAATAGTAATAAGGATAATAATAACGGTTATAGCGATAATAATAATAATAATAAGGATAATAATAATAGTTATAAGGATAAATACAAGAGGAATAGGGATAATAGTAATAGTAATAAGAATAATAATAACAGTTATAGCGATAATAATAATAATAATAAGGATAATAATAACAGTTATAGCGATAATAATAATAATAATAAGGATAATAATAATAGTTATAATGATAAAGGCAAGAGTAATACGGATAGTAACACTGGAATAAGCATAATAATAACAGTTATAGCGATAATAATAATAATAATAAGGATAATAATAACAGGTAGAGCGATAATAATAATAATAATAATAAGGATAATAATAATAGTTATAAGGATAAAGACAAGAGTAATTCGGATAGTAACAATAGAATAAACATAATAATAACAGTTATAGCGATAATAATAATAGTAATAAGGATAATAATAACAGGTATAGCGATAATAATAATAATAATAATAAGGATAATAATAATAGTTATAAGGATAAAGACAACAGTAATACGGATAGTAACAATAGAATAAGGATAATAATAACAGTTATAGCGATAATAATAATTGTAATAAGGATTAATAATAATAGTTATATGGATAAAGACAAGAGTGATACGGATAGTAACAATGGTAATAAGAATAATAATAACAGTTATAGCGATAATAATAATAGTAGCAAGAATAATAATAACAGTTATAGCGATAATAATAATAGTATTAAGGATAATAATAACAGTTATAGCGATAATAATAATAATAATAATAAGGATAATAATAATAGTTATAAGGATAAATACAAGAGGAATAGCGATAATAATAATAGTAATAAGGATAATGATAACAGGTATAGCGATAATAATAATAATAATAATAAGGATAATAATAATAGTTATAAGGATAAAGACAAGAGTAATTCGGATAGTAACAATAGAATAAACATAATAATAACAGTTATAGCGATAATAATAATAGTAATAAGGATAATAATAACAGGTATAGCGATAATAATAATAATAATAATAAGGATAATAATAATAGTTATAAGGATAAAGACAACAGTAATACGGATAGTAACAATAGAATAAGGATAATAATAACAGTTATAGCGATAATAATAATTGTAATAAGGATTAATAATAATAGTTATATGGATAAAGACAAGAGTGATACGGATAGTAACAATGGTAATAAGAATAATAATAACAGTTATAGCGATAATAATAATAGTAGCAAGAATAATAATAACAGTTATAGCGATAATAATAATAGTATTAAGGATAATAATAACAGTTATAGCGATAATAATAATAATAATAATAAGGATAATAATAATAGTTATAAGGATAAATACAAGAGGAATAGCGATAATAATAATAGTAATAAGGATAATGATAACAGGTATAGCGATAATAATAATAATAATAATAAGGATAATAATAATAGTTATAAGGATAAAGACAACAGTAATACGGATAGTAACAATAGAATAAACATAATAATAACAGTTATAGCGATAATAATAATAGTAATAAGGATAATAATAACAGGTATAGCGATAATAATAATAATAATAATAAGGATAATAATAATAGTTATAAGGATAAAGACAACAGTAATACGGATAGTAACAATAGAACAAGGATAATAATGACAGTTATGTCGATAATAATAATAGTAATAAGGATTAATAATAATAGTTATATGGATAAAGACAAGAGTGATACGGATAGTAACAATGGTAATAAGAATAATAATAACAGTTATAGCGATAATAATAATAGTAGCAAGAATAATAATAACAGTTATAGCGATAATAATAGTAGTACTAAGGTTAAAGGCAAGAGTAATACGGACAGTAATAATAGTAACAAGAATAATAAGAACAGTTATAGCGATAATAATAATAGCCATAAGGATAATGATAATAGTTATAAGGATAAAGACAAGAGTAATAGAGATAGTGACAATAGAATCAGCATAATAATAACAGTTATAGCGACAATAATAATAATAATAAGGATAATAATAATAGTTATAAGGAGAAAGACAAGAGTAATAGAGATAGTAACAATAGAATAAGCATAATAATAACAGTTATAGCGATAATAATAATAGTAATAAGGATAATAATAACGGTTATAGCGATAATAATAATAATAATAAGGATAATAATAACAGTTATAGCGATAATAATAATAATAATAAGGATAATAATAACAGGTAGAGCGATAATAATAATAATAAGGATAATAATAATAGTTATAAGGATAAAGACAAGAGTAATTCGGATAGTAACAATAGAATAAACATAATAATAACAGTTATAGCGATAATAATAATAGTAATAAGGATAATAATAACAGGTATAGCGATAATAATCATAATAATAATAAGGATAATAATAATAGTTATAAGGATAAAGACAACAGTAATACGGATAGTAACAATAGAATAAGGATAATAATAACAGTTATAGCGATAATAATAATAGTAATAAGGATTAATAATAATAGTTATGTGGATAAAGACAAGAGTGATACGGATAGTAACAATGGTAATAAGAATAATAATAACAGTTATAGCGATAATAATAATAGTAACAAGAATAATAATAACAGTTATAGCGATAATAATAATAATAATAAGGATAATAATAATAGTTATAAGGAGAAAGACAAGAGGAATACTGATAATAATAATAGTAACAAGAATAATAGTAACAGTTATCGCGATAATAATAATAGTAATAAGGATAATAATAATAGTTATAAGGATATAGACAAGAGTAATAGGGATAGTAACAATAGAATAAGGATAATAATAACAGTTATAGCGATAATAATAATAGTAATAACAATAATAATAACAGTTATAGCGATAATAATAATAGTAATAAGGATTAATAATAATAGTTATATGGATAAAGACAAGAGTAATACGGATAGCAACAATAGTAATAAGAATAATAATAACAGTTATAGCGATAATAATAATAGTAGCAAGAATATTAATAACAGTTATAGCGATAATAATAGTAGTACTAAGGTTAAAGGCAAGAGTAATACGGACAGTAATAATAGTAACAAGAATAATAAGAACAGTTATAGCGATAATAATAATAGCCATAAGGATAATGATAATAGTTATAAGGATAAGGACAAGAGTAATAGAGATAGTAACAATAGAATCAGCATAATAATAACAGTTATAGCGATAATAATAATAGTAATAAGGATAATAATAACGGTTATAGCGATAATAATAATAATAATAAGGATAATAATAATAGTTATAAGGATAAATACAAGAGGAATAGGGATAATAGTAATAGTAATAAGAAAAATAATAACCGTTATAGCGATAATAATAATAGTAATAACAATAATAATAACCGTTATAGCGATAATAATAATAGTAATAAGGATTGATAATAATAGTTATATGGATAAAGACAAGAGTAATACGGATAGCAACAATAGTAATAAGAATAATAATAACAGTTATAGCGATAATAATAATAATAATAAGGATAATAATAATAGTTATAAGGAGAAATACAAGGGGAATAGGGATAATAATAATAGGAACAAGAATAATAGTAACAGTTATAGCGATAATAATAATAATAATAAGGATAATAATAATAGTTATTAGGAGAAAGACAAGAGGAATAGGGATAATAATAATAGTAACAAGAATAATAATAACAGTTATAGCGATAATAATAATAGTATTAATGATAAAGGCAAGAGTAATACGGACAGTAATAATAGTAACAAGAATAATAACAACAGTTATAGCGATAATAATAATAGTAATAAGGATAATAATAATAGTTATAAGGATATAGACAAGAGTAATAGGGATAGTAACAATAGAATAAGCATAATTATAACAGTTATAGCGATAATAATAATAGTAATAAGGATAATAATAACAGGTATAGCGATAATAATAATAATAATAATAAGGATAATAATAATAGTTATAAGGATAAAGACAAGGGCAATAGGGATAATAATAATAGTAATAAGAATAATAATAACAGTTATAGCGTCAATAATAATAATAATAAGGATAATAATAATAGTTATAAGGAGAAAGACAAGAGTAATAGAGATAGTAACAATAGAATAAGCATAATAATAACAGTTATAGCGATAATAATAATAGTAATAAGGATAATAATAACGGTTATAGCGATAATAATAATAATAATAAGGATAATAATAATAGTTATAAGGATAAATACAAGAGGAATAGGGATAATAGTAATAGTAATAAAAATAATAATAACAGTTATAGCGATAATAATAATAATAATAAGGATAATAATAACAGTTATAGCGATAATAATAATAATAATAAGGATAATAATAATAGTTATAATGATAAAGGCAAGAGTAATACGGATAGTAACACTGGAATAAGCATAATAATAACAGTTATAGCGATAATAATAATAATAATAAGGATAATAATAACAGGTAGAGCGATAATAATAATAATAATAATAAGGATAATAATAATAGTTATAAGGATAAAGACAAGAGTAATTCGGATAGTAACAATAGAATAAACATAATAATAACAGTTATAGCGATAATAATAATAGTAATAAGGATAATAATAACAGGTATAGCGATAATAATAATAATAATAATAAGGATAATAATAATAGTTATAAGGATAAAGACAACAGTAATACGGATAGTAACAATAGAATAAGGATAATAATAACAGTTATAGCGATAATAATAATTGTAATAAGGATTAATAATAATAGTTATATGGATAAAGACAAGAGTGATACGGATAGTAACAATGGTAATAAGAATAATAATAACAGTTATAGCGATAATAATAATAGTAGCAAGAATAATAATAACAGTTATAGCGATAATAATAATAGTATTAAGGATAATAATAATAGTTATAGCGATAATAATAATAATAATAATAAGGATAATAATAATAGTTATAAGGATAAATACAAGAGGAATAGCGATAATAATAATAGTAATAAGGATAATGATAACAGGTATAGCGATAATAATAATAATAATAATAAGGATAATAATAATAGTTATAAGGATAAAGACAACAGTAATACGGATAGTAACAATAGAATAAACATAATAATAACAGTTATAGCGATAATAATAATAGTAATAAGGATAATAATAACAGGTATAGCGATAATAATAATAATAATAATAAGGATAATAATAATAGTTATAAGGATAAAGACAAGGGCAATAGGGATAATAATAATAGTAATAAGAATAATAATAACAGTTATAGCGTCAATAATAATAATAATAAGGATAATAATAATAGTTATAAGGAGAAAGACAAGAGTAATAGAGATAGTAACAATAGAATAAGCATAATAATAACAGTTATAGCGATAATAATAATAGTAATAAGAATAATAATAACAGTTATAGCGATAATAATAATAGTATTAAGGATAGAGGCAAGAGTAATACGGACAGTAATAATGGTAACAAGAATAATAATAACAGTTATAGCGATAATAATAATAGTATTAAGGATAATAATAACAGTTATAGCGATAATAATAATAGTATTAAGGATAATAATAACAGTTATAGCGATAATAATAATAGTTATAAGGTAATAATAGTAATAAGGATAATAATAACAGGTATAGCGATAATAATCATAATAATAATAAGGATAATAATAATAGTTATGTGGATAAAGACAAGAGTGATACGGATAGTAACAATGGTAATAAGAATAATAATAACAGTTATAGCGATAATAATAGTAGTACTAAGGTTAAAGGCAAGAGTAATACGGACAGTAATAATAGTAACAAGAATAATAACAACAGTTATAGCGATAATAATAATAGTAATAAGGATAATAATAATAGTTATAAGGATATAGACAAGAGTAATAGGGATAGTAACAATAGAATAAGCATAATTATAACAGTTATAGCGATAATAATAATAGTAATAAGGATAATAATAACAGGTATAGCGATAATAATAATAATAATAATAAGGATAATAATAATAGTTATAAGGATAAAGACAAGGGCAATAGGGATAATAATAATAGTAATAAGAATAATAATAACAGTTATAGCGTCAATAATAATAATAATAAGGATAATAATAATAGTTATAAGGAGAAAGACAAGAGTAATAGAGATAGTAACAATAGAATAAGCATAATAATAACAGTTATAGCGATAATAATAATAGTAATAAGGATAATAATAACGGTTATAGCGATAATAATAATAATAATAAGGATAATAATAACAGTTATAGCGATAATAATAATAATAATAAGGATAATAATAACAGGTAGAGCGATAATAATAATAATAAGGATAATAATAATAGTTATAAGGATAAAGACAAGAGTAATTCGGATAGTAACAATAGAATAAACATAATAATAACAGTTATAGCGATAATAATAATAGTAATAAGGATAATAATAACAGGTATAGCGATAATAATCATAATAATAATAAGGATAATAATAATAGTTATGTGGATAAAGACAAGAGTGATACGGATAGTAACAATGGTAATAAGAATAATAATAACAGTTATAGCGATAATAATAATAGTAACAAGAATAATAATAACAGTTATAGCGATAATAATAATAATAATAAGGATAATAATAATAGTTATAAGGAGAAAGACAAGAGGAATACTGATAATAATAATAGTAACAAGAATAATAGTAACAGTTATAGAGATAATGATAATAATAATAAGGATAATAATAATAGTTATAAGGAGAAAGACAAGAGTAATAGAGATAGTAACAATAGAATAAGCATAATAATAACAGTTATAGCGATAATAATAATAGGAATAAGGATAATAATAACAGTTATAGCGATAATAATAATAATAATAAGGATAATAATAATTGTTATTAGGAGAAAGACAAGAGGAATAGGGATAATAATAATAGTAACAAGAATAATAATAACAGTTATAGCGATAATAGTAATAGTAATAAGAATAATAATAACAGTTATAGCGATAATAATAATAGTAATAAGGATAATAATAATAGTTATAGCGATAATAATAATAATAATAATAATAAGGATAGTAATAACAGTTATAAGGATAAAGACAAGAGGAATACGGATAATAGTAATAGTAATATGAATAATAATAACAGTTATAGCGATAATAATAACAGTAATAAGGATAATAATAATAGTTATAAGGATAAAGACAAGAGTAATACGGATAGTAACAATAGAATAAGGATAATAATAACAGTTATAGCGATAATAATAATAGTAATAACAATAATAATAACAGTTATAGCGATAATAATAATAATAATAAGGATAATAATAATAGTTATAAGGATAAATACAAGAGGAATAGGGATAATAGTAATAGTAATAAGAATAATAATAACAGTTATAGCGATAATAATAATAGTATTAAGGATAATAATAATAGTAATACGGATAATAATAATAGTAATAAGAATAATAATAGCAGTTATAGCGATAATAATAATAGTAATAAGGATAATAATAATAGTTATAGCGATAATAATAATAATAATAATAATAAGGATAGTAATAATAGGTATAAGGATAAAGACAAGAGGAATACGGATAATAGTAATAGTAATAAGGATAATAATAACAGTTGTAGCGATAGTAATAATAATAATAAGGATAATTATAATAGTTATACGGAGAAAGACAAGAGGAATAAGGATAATAATAATAGTAATAAGAATAATAATGACAGTTATATCGATAATGATAATAGTATTAAGGATAATAATAACAGTTATAGCAATAATAATAATAGTTATAAGGGGAAAGACAGGATGAATAGGGATAATAATAATAGTAACAAGAATAATAATAACAGCTATAGCGATAATAATAATAGTATTAAGGATAATAATAACAGTTATAGCGATAATAATAATAGTAATAAGAATAATAATAACAGTTATTAGCGATAATAATAATAGTTATAAGGATAAAGACAAGAGTAATACGGATAGTAACAATAGAATAAGGATAATAATAACAGTTATAGCGATAATAATAATAGTAATAACAATAATAATAACCGTTATAGCGATAATAATAATAGTAATAAGGATTAATAATAATAGTTATATGGATAAAGACAAGAGTAATACGGATAGCAACAATAGTAATAAGAATAATAATAACAGTTATAGCGATAATAATAATAATAATAAGGATAATAATAATAGTTATAAGGAGAAATACAAGAGGAATAGGGATAATAATAATAGTAACAAGAATAATAGTAACAGTTATAGCGATAATAATAATAATAATAAGGATAATAATAATAGTAACAAGAATAATAATAATAGTTATAGCCATAATAATAATAGTATTAAGGATAAAGGCAAGAGTAATACGGACAGTAATAATAGTAACAAGAATAATAATAACAGTTATAGCGATAATAATAATAGTATTAAGGATAATAATAACAGTTATAGCGATAATAATAATAATAATAATAATAATAAGGATAGTAATAATAGTTATAAGGATAAAGACAAGAGGAATACGGATAATAGTAATAGTAATATGAATAATAATAACAGTTATAGCGATAATAATAATAGTTATAATGATAAAGGCAAGAGTAGTACGGATAGTAATAATAGTAACAAGAATAATAATAACAGTTATAGCGATAATAATAATAGTAATAAGGATAATAATAATAGTTATAAGGATAAAGACAAGAGTAATACGGATAGTAACAATAGAATAAGGATAATAATAACAGTTATAGCGATAATAATAATAGTAATAACAATAATAATAACAGTTGTAGCGATAATAATAATAATAAGAAGGATTAATAATAATAGTTAAATGGATAAAGACAAGAGTAATACGGATAGTAACAATAGTAATAAGAATAATAATAACAGATATAGCGATAATAATAATAGTAACAAGAATAATAGTAACAGTTATAGCGATAATAATAATAATAATAAGGATAATAATAATAGTTATAAGGATAAATACAAGAGGAATAGGGATAATAGTAATAGTAATAAGAATAATAATAACAGTTATAGCGATAATAATAATAGTATTAAGGATAATAATAATAGTAATAAGAATAATAATAGCAGTTATAGCGATAATAATAATAGTAATAAGGATAATAATAATAGTTATAGCGATAATAATAATAATAATAATAATAAGGATAGTAATAATAGTTATAAGGATAAAGACAAGAGGAATACGGATAATAGTATTAGTAATAAGGATAATAATAACAGTTGTAGCGATAATAATAATAATAATAAGGATAATTATAATAGTTATACGGAGAAAGACAAGAGGAATAAGGATAATAATAATAGTAATAAGAATAATAATGACAGTTATAGCGATAATGATAATAGTATTAAGGATAATAATAACAGTTATAGCAATAATAATAATAGTTATAAGGGGAAAGACAAGATGAATAGGGATAATAATAATAGTAACAAGAATAATAATAACAGCAATAGCGATAATAATAATAGTATTAAGGATAATAATAACAGTTATAGCGATAATAATAATAGTAATAAGAATAATAATAACAGTTATTAGCGATAATAATAATAGTTATAAGGATAAAGACAAGAGTAATACGGATAGTAACAATAGAATAAGGATAATAATAACAGTTATAGCGATAATAATAATAGTTATAAGGAGAAAGACAAGAGGAATAGGGATAATAATAATAGTAACAAGAATAATAATAACCGTTATCGCGATAATAATAATAGTAATAAGGATAATAATAATAGTTATAAGGATATAGACAAGAGTAATAGGGATAGTAACAATAGAATAAGGATAATAATAACAGTTATAGCGATAATAATAATAGTAATAACAATAATAATAACAGTTATAGCGATAATAATAATAGTAATAAGGATTAATAATAATAGTTATATGGATAAAGACAAGAGTAATACGGATAGCAACAATAGTAATAAGAATAATAATAACAGTTATAGCGATAATAATAATAGTAGCAAGAATATTAATAACAGTTATAGCGATAATAATAGTAGTACTAAGGTTAAAGGCAAGAGTAATACGGACAGTAATAATAGTAACAAGAATAATAAGAACAGTTATAGCGATAATAATAATAGCCATAAGGATAATGATAATAGTTATAAGGATAAAGACAAGAGTAATAGAGATAGTAACAATAGAATCAGCATAATAATAACAGTTATAGCGATAATAATAATAGTAATAAGGATAATAATAACGGTTATAGCGATAATAATAATAATAATAAGGATAATAATAATAGTTATAAGGATAAATACAAGAGGAATAGGGATAATAGTAATAGTAATAAGAAAAATAATAACCGTTATAGCGATAATAATAATAGTAATAACAATAATAATAACCGTTATAGCGATAATAATAATAGTAATAAGGATTAATAATAATAGTTATATGGATAAAGACAAGAGTAATACGGATAGCAACAATAGTAATAAGAATAATAATAACAGTTATAGCGATAATAATAATAATAATAAGGATAATAATAATAGTTATAAGGAGAAATACAAGAGGAATAGGGATAATAATAATAGGAACAAGAATAATAGTAACAGTTATAGCGATAATAATAATAATAATAAGGATAATAATAATAGTTATTAGGAGAAAGACAAGAGGAATAGGGATAATAATAATAGTAACAAGAATAATAATAACAGTTATAGCGATAATAATAATAGTATTAAGGATAAAGGCAAGAGTAATACGGACAGTAATAATAGTAACAAGAATAATAACAACAGTTATAGCGATAATAATAATAGTAATAAGGATAATAATAATAGTTATAAGGATAAAGACAACAGTAATACGGATAGTAACAATAGAATAAACATAATAATAACAGTTATAGCGATAATAATAATAGTAATAAGGATAATAATAACAGGTATAGCGATAATAATAATAATAATAATAAGGATAATAATAATAGTTATAAGGATAAAGACAACAGTAATACGGATAGTAACAATAGAACAAGGATAATAATAACAGTTATAGCGATAATAATAATAGTAATAAGGATTAATAATAATAGTTATATGGATAAAGACAAGAGTGATACGGATAGTAACAATGGTAATAAGAATAATAATAACAGTTATAGCGATAATAATAATAGTAATAACAATAATAATAACAGTTATAGCGATAACAATAATAGTAATAAGGATTAATAATAATAGTTATATGGATAAAGACAAGAGTAATACGGATAGCAACAATAGTAATAAGAATAATAATAACAGTTATAGCGATAATAATAATAGTAGCAAGAATATTAATAACAGTTATAGCGATAATAATAGTAGTACTAAGGTTAAAGGCAAGAGTAATACGGACAGTAATAATAGTAACAAGAATAATAAGAACAGTTATAGCGATAATAATAATAGCCATAAGGATAATGATAATAGTTATAAGGATAAAGACAAGAGTAATAGAGATAGTAACAATAGAATCAGCATAATAATAACAGTTATAGCGATAATAATAATAGTAATAAGGATAATAATAACGGTTATAGCGATAATAATAATAATAATAAGGATAATAATAATAGTTATAAGGATAAATACAAGAGGAATAGGGATAATAGTAATAGTAATAAGAAAAATAATAACCGTTATAGCGATAATAATAATAGTAATAACAATAATAATAACCGTTATAGCGATAATAATAATAGTAATAAGGATTAATAATAATAGTTATATGGATAAAGACAAGAGTAATACGGATAGCAACAATAGTAATAAGAATAATAATAACAGTTATAGCGATAATAATAATAATAATAAGGATAATAATAATAGTTATAAGGAGAAATACAAGAGGAATAGGGATAATAATAATAGGAACAAGAATAATAGTAACAGTTATAGCGATAATAATAATAATAATAAGGATAATAATAATAGTTATTAGGAGAAAGACAAGAGGAATAGGGATAATAATAATAGTAACAAGAATAATAATAACAGTTATAGCGATAATAATAATAGTATTAAGGATAAAGGCAAGAGTAATACGGACAGTAATAATAGTAACAAGAATAATAACAACAGTTATAGCGATAATAATAATAGTAATAAGGATAATAATAATAGTTATAAGGATAAAGACAACAGTAATACGGATAGTAACAATAGAATAAACATAATAATAACAGTTATAGCGATAATAATAATAGTAATAAGGATAATAATAACAGGTATAGCGATAATAATAATAATAATAATAAGGATAATAATAATAGTTATATGGATAAAGACAAGAGTGATACGGATAGTAACAATGGTAATAAGAATAATAATAACAGTTATAGCGATAATAATAATAGTAGCAAGAATAATAATAACAGTTATAGCGATAATAATAGTAGTACTAAGGTTAAAGGCAAGAGTAATACGGACAGTAATAATAGTAACAAGAATAATAAGAACAGTTATAGCGATAATAATAATAGCCATAAGGATAATGATAATAGTTATAAGGATAAAGACAAGAGTAATAGAGATAGTGACAATAGAATCAGCATAATAATAACAGTTATAGCGATAATAATAATAGTAATAAGGATAATAATAACGGTTATAGCGATAATAATAATCATAATAAGGATAATAATAATAGTTATAAGGGTAAATACAAGAGGAATAGGGATAATAGTAATAGTAATAAGAATAATAATAACAGTTATAGCGATAATAATAATAGTAATAACAATAATAATAACCGTTATAGCGATAATAATAATAGTAATAAGGATTAATAATAATAGTTATATGGATAAAGACAAGAGTAATACGGATAGCAACAATAGTAATAAGAATAATAATAACAGTTATAGCGATAATAATAATATAATAAGGATAATAATAATAGTTATAAGGAGAAATACAAGAGGAATAGGGATAATAATAATAGGAACAAGAATAATAGTAACAGTTATAGCGATAATAATAATAATAATAAGGATAATAATAATAGTTATTAGGAGAAAGACAAGAGGAATAGGGATAATAATAATAGTAACAAGAATAATAATAACAGTTATAGCGATAATAATAATAGTATTAAGGATAAAGGCAAGAGTAATACGGACAGTAATAATAGTAACAAGAATAATAACAACAGTTATAGCGATAATAATAATAGTAATAAGGATAATAATAATAGTTATAAGGATATAGACAAGAGTAATAGGGATAGTAACAATAGAATAAGCATAATAATAACAGTTATAGCGATAATAATAATAGTAATAAGGATAATAATAACAGGTATAGCGATAATAATAATAATAATAATAAGGATAATAATAATAGTTATAAGGATAAAGACAAGGGCAATAGGGATAATAATAATAGTAATAAGAATAATAATAACAGTTTATAGCGACAATAATAATAATAATAAGGATAATAATAATAGTTATAAGGAGAAAGACAAGAGTAATAGAGATAGTAACAATAGAATAAGCATAATAATAACAGTTATAATGATAAAGGCAAGAGTAATACGGGATAGTAACAATAGAATAAGCATAATAATAACAGTTATAGCGATAATAATAATAATAATAAGGATAATAATAACAGGTAGAGCGATAATAATAATAATAATAATAAGGATAATAATAATAGTTATAAGGATAAAGACAACAGTAATACGGATAGTAACAATAGAATAAGGATAATAATAACAGTTATAGCGATAATAATAATTGTAATAAGGATTAATAATAATAGTTATATGGATAAAGACAAGAGTGATACGGATAGTAACAATGGTAATAAGAATAATAATAACAGTTATAGCGATAATAATAATAGTAGCAAGAATAATAATAACAGTTATAGCGATAATAATAATAGTTATAAGGAGAAAGACAAGAGGAATAGAGATAGTAACAATAGTAATAAGAATAACAATAATAGTTATAGCGATAATAATAATAGTAACAAGAATAATAATAACAGTTATAGCGATAATAATAATAATAATAAGGATAATAATAATAGTTATAAGGATAAATACAAGAGGAATAGGGATAATAGTAATAGTAATAAGAATAATAATAACAGTTATAGCGATAATAATAATAATAATAAGGATAATAATAACAGTTATAGCGATAATAATAATAATAATAAGGATAATAATAATAGTTATAATGATAAAGGCAAGAGTAATACGGATAGTAACAATAGAATAAGCATAATAATAACAGTTATAGCGATAATAATAATAATAATAAGGATAATAATAACAGGTAGAGCAATAATAATAATAATAATAATAAGGATAATAATAATAGTTATAAGGATAAAGACAAGAGTAATTCGGATAGTAACAATAGAATAAACATAATAATAACAGTTATAGCGATAATAATAATAGTAATAAGGATAATAATAACAGGTATAGCGATAATAATAATAATAATAATAAGGATAATAATAATAGTTATAAGGATAAAGACAACAGTAATACGGATAGTAACAATAGAATAAGGATAATAATAACAGTTATAGCGATAATAATAATAGTAATAAGGATTAATAATAATAGTTATATGGATAAAGATAAGAGTGATACGGATAGTAACAATGGTAATAAGAATAATAATAACAGTTATAGCGATAATAATAATAGTAACAAGAATAATAATAACAGTTATAGCGATAATAATAATAATAATAATAAGGATAATAATAATAGTTATAAGGATAAAGACAACAGTAATACGGATAGTAACAATAGAATAAGGATAATAATAACAGTTATAGCGATAATAATAATAGTAATAAGGATTAATAATAATAGTTATATGGATAAAGACAAGAGTGATACGGATAGTAACAATGGTAATAAGAATAATAATAACAGTTATAGCGATAATAATAATAGTAACAAGAATAATAATAACAGTTATAGCGATAATAATAATAGTAGCAAGAATAATAATAACAGTTATAGCGACAATAATAATAGTCATAAGGAGAAAGACAAGAGGAATAGGGATAATAATAATAGTAACAAGAATAATAATAACAGTTATAGCGATAATAATAATAGTATTAAGGATAATAATAACAGTTATAGCGATAATAATAATAATAATAAGGATAATAATAATAGTTATAAGGATAAATACAAGAGGAATAGGGATAACAGTAATAGTAATAAGAATATTAATAACAGTTATAGCGATAATAATAATAGTAATAAGGATAATAATAATAGTTATAAGGATATAGACAAGAGTAATAGGGATAGTAACAATAGAATAAGGATAATAATAACAGTTATAGCGATAATAATAATAGTAATAACAATAATAATAACAGTTATAGCGATAATAATAATAGTAATAAGGATTAATAATAATAGTTATATGGATAAAGACAAGAGTAATACGGATAGCAACAATAGTAATAAGAATAATAATAACAGTTATAGCGATAATAATAATAGTAGCAAGAATAATAATAACAGTTATAGCGATAATAATAGTAGTACTAAGGTTAAAGGCAAGTGTAATACGGACAGTAATAATAGTAACAAGAATAATAAGAACAGTTATAGCGATAATAATAATAGCCATAAGGATAATGATAATAGTTATAAGGATAAAGACAAGAGTAATAGAGATAGTAACAATAGAATCAGCATAATAATAACAGTTATAGCGATAATAATAATAGTAATAAGGATAATAATAACGGTTATAGCGATAATAATAATAATAATAATAAGGATAATAATAATAGTTATAAGGATAAATACAAGAGGAGTAGGGATAATAGTAATAGTAATAAGAATAATAATAACAGTTATAGCGATAATAATAATAGTAATAACAATAATAATAACCGTTATAGCGATAATAATAATAGTAATAAGGATTAATAATAATAGTTATATGGATAAAGACAAGAGTAATACGGATAGCAACAATAGTAATAAGAATAATAATAACAGTTATAGCGATAATAATAATAATAATAATAAGGATAATAATAATGGTTATAAGGAGAAATACAAGAGGAATAGGGATAATAATAATAGGAACAAGAATAATAGTAACAGTTATAGCGATAATAATAATAATAATAAGGATAATAATAATAGTTATTAGGAGAAAGACAAGAGGAATAGGGATAATAATAATAGTAACAAGAATAATAATAACAGTTATAGCGATAATAATAATAGTATTAAGGATAAAGGCAAGAGTAATACGGACAGTAATAATAGTAACAAGAATAATAACAACAGTTATAGCGATAATAATAATAGTAACAAGAATAATAATAACAGTTATAGCGATAATAATAATAATAATAAGGATAATAATAATAGTTATAAGGATAAATACAAGAGGAATAGGGATAATAGTAATAGTAATAAGAATAATAATAACAGTTATAGCGATAATAATAATAGTATTAAGGATAATAATAATAGTAATACGGATAATAATAATAGTAATAAGAATAATAATAGCAGTTATAGCGATAATAATAATAGTAATAAGGATAATAATAATAGTTATAGCGATAATAATAATAATAATAATAATAAGGATAGTAATAATAGTTATAAGGATAAAGACAAGAGGAATACGGATAATAGTAATAGTAATAAGGATAATAATAACAGTTGTAGCGATAATAATAATAATAATAAGGATAATTATAATAGTTATACGGAGAAAGACAAGAGGAATAAGGATAATAATAATAGTAATAAGAATAATAATGACAGTTATAGCGATAATGATAATAGTATTAAGGATAATAATAACAGTTATAGCAATAATAATAATAGTTATAAGCGGAAAGACAGGATGAATAGGGATAATAATAATAGTAACAAGAATAATAATAACAGCTATAGCGATAATAATAATAGTATTAAGGATAATAATAACAGTTATAGCGATAATAATAATAGTAATAAGAATAATAATAACAGTTATTAGCGATAATAATAATAGTTATAAGGATAAAGACAAGAGTAATACGGATAGTAACAATAGAATAAGGATAATAATAACAGTTATAGCGATAATAATAATAGTAATAACAATAATAATAACCGTTATAGCGATAATAATAATAGTAATAAGGATTAATAATAATAGTTATATGGATAAAGACAAGAGTAATACGGATAGCAACAATAGTAATAAGAATAATAATAACAGTTATAGCGATAATAATAATAATAATAAGGATAATAATAATAGTTATAAGGAGAAATACAAGAGGAATAGGGATAATAATAATAGTAACAAGAATAATAGTAACAGTTATAGCGATAATAATAATAATAATAAGGATAATAATAATAGTTATAAGGAGAAAGACAAGAGGAATAGGGATAATAATAATAGTAACAAGAATAATAATAACAGTTATAGCCATAATAATAATAGTATTAAGGATAAAGGCAAGAGTAATACGGACAGTAATAATAGTAACAAGAATTATAATAACAGTTATAGCGATAATAATAATAGTATTAAGGATAATAATAACAGTTATAGCGATAATAATAATAATAATAATAATAAGGATAGTAATAATAGTTATAAGGATAAAGACAAGAGGAATACGGATAATAGTAATAGTAATATGAATAATAATAACAGTTATAGCGATAATAATAATAGTTATAATGATAAAGGCAAGAGTAGTACGGATAGTAATAATAGTAACAAGAATAATAATAACAGTTATAGCGATAATAATAATAGTAATAAGGATAATAATAATAGTTATAAGGATAAAGACAAGAGTAATACGGATAGTAACAATAGAATAAGGATAATAATAACAGTTATAGCGATAATAATAATAGTAATAACAATAATAATAACAGTTGTAGCGATAATAATAATAATAAGAAGGATTAATAATAATAGTTAAATGGATAAAGACAAGAGTAATACGGATAGTAACAATAGTAATAAGAATAATAATAACAGATATAGCGATAATAATAATAGTAACAAGAATAATAGTAACAGTTATAGCGATAATAATAATAATAATAAGGATAATAATAATAGTTATAAGGATAAATACAAGAGGAATAGGGATAATAGTAATAGTAATAAGAATAATAATAACAGTTATAGCGATAATAATAATAGTATTAAGGATAATAATAATAGTAATACGGATAATAATAATAGTAATAAGAATAATAATAGCAGTTATAGCGATAATAATAATAGTAATAAGGATAATAATAATAGTTATAGCGATAATAATAATAATAATAATAATAAGGATAGTAATAATAGTTATAAGGATAAAGACAAGAGGAATACGGATAATAGTATTAGTAATAAGGATAATAATAACAGTTGAAGCGATAATAATAATAATAATATGGATAATTATAATAGTTATACGGAGAAAGACAAGAGGAATAAGGATAATAATAATAGTAATAAGAATAATAATGACAGTTATAGCGATAATGATAATAGTATTAAGGATAATAATAACAGTTATAGCAATAATAATAATAGTTATAAGGGGAAAGACAAGATGAATAGGGATAATAATAATAGTAACAAGAATAATAATACCAGCTATAGCGATAATAATAATAGTATTAAGGATAATAATTACAGTTATAGCGATAATAATAATAGTAATAAGAATAATAATAACAGTTATTAGCGATAATAATAATAGTTATAAGGATAAAGACAAGAGTAATACGGATAGTAACAATAGAATAAGGATAATAATAACAGTTATAGCGATAATAATAATAGTTATAAGGAGAAAGACAAGAGGAATAGGGATAATAATAATAGTAACAAGAATAATAATAACCGTTATCGCGATAATAATAATAGTAATAAGGATAATAATAATAGTTATAAGGATATAGACAAGAGTAATAGGGATAGTAACAATAGAATAAGGATAATAATAACAGTTATAGCGATAATAATAATAGTAATAACAATAATAATAACAGTTATAGCGATAATAATAATAGTAATAAGGATTAATAATAATAGTTATATGGATAAAGACAAGAGTAATACGGATAGCAACAATAGTAATAAGAATAGTAATAACAGTTATAGCGATAATAATAATAGTAGCAAGAATATTAATAACAGTTATAGCGATAATAATAGTAGTACTAAGGTTAAAGGCAAGAGTAATACGGACAGTAATAATAGTAACAAGAATAATAAGAACAGTTATAGCGATAATAATAATAGCCATAAGGATAATGATAATAGTTATAAGGATAAGGACAAGAGTAATAGAGATAGTAACAATAGAATCAGCATAATAATAACAGTTATAGCGATAATAATAATAGTAATAAGGATAATAATAATAGTTATAAGGATAAATACAAGAGGAATAGGGATAATAGTAATAGTAATAAGAAAAATAATAACCGTTATAGCGATAATAATAATAGTAATAACAATAATAATAACCGTTATAGCGATAATAATAATAGTAATAAGGATTAATAATAATAGTTATATGGATAAAGACAAGAGTAATACGGATAGCAACAATAGTAATAAGAATAATAATAACAGTTATAGCGATAATAATAATAATAATAAGGATAATAATAATAGTTATAAGGAGAAATACAGGAGGAATAGGGATAATAATAATAGGAACAAGAATAATAGTAACAGTTTATAGCGATAATAATAATAATAATAAGGATAATAATAATAGTTATTAGGAGAAAGACAAGAGGAATAGGGATAATAATAATAGTAACAAGAATAATAATAACAGTTATAGCGATAATAATAATAGTATTAAGGATAAAGGCAAGAGTAATACGGACAGTAATAATAGTAACAAGAATAATAACAACAGTTATAGCGATAATAATAATAGTAACAAGAATAATAATAACAGTTATAGCGATAATAATAATAATAATAAGGATAATAATAATAGTTATAAGGATAAATACAAGAGGAATAGGGATAATAGTAATAGTAATAAGAATAATAATAACAGTTATAGCGATAATAATAATAGTATTAAGGATAATAATAATAGTAATACGGATAATAATAATAGTAATAAGAATAATAATAGCAGTTATAGCGATAATAATAATAGTAATAAGGATAATAATAATAGTTATAGCGATAATAATAATAATAATAATAATAAGGATAGTAATAATAGTTATAAGGATAAAGACAAGAGGAATACGGATAATAGTAATAGTAATAAGGATAATAATAACAGTTGTAGCGATAATAATAATAATAATAAGGATAATTATAATAGTTATACGGAGAAAGACAAGAGGAATAAGGATAATAATAATAGTAATAAGAATAATAATGACAGTTATAGCGATAATGATAATAGTATTAAGGATAATAATAACAGTTATAGCAATAATAATAATAGTTATAAGCGGAAAGACAGGATGAATAGGGATAATAATAATAGTAACAAGAATAATAATAACAGCTATAGCGATAATAATAATAGTATTAAGGATAATAATAACAGTTATAGCGATAATAATAATAGTAATAAGAATAATAATAACAGTTATTAGCGATAATAATAATAGTTATAAGGATAAAGACAAGAGTAATACGGATAGTAACAATAGAATAAGGATAATAATAACAGTTATAGCGATAATAATAATAGTAATAACAATAATAATAACCGTTATAGCGATAATAATAATAGTAATAAGGATTAATAATAATAGTTATATGGATAAAGACAAGAGTAATACGGATAGCAACAATAGTAATAAGAATAATAATAACAGTTATAGCGATAATAATAATAATAATAAGGATAATAATAATAGTTATAAGGAGAAATACAAGAGGAATAGGGATAATAATAATAGTAACAAGAATAATAGTAACAGTTATAGCGATAATAATAATAATAATAAGGATAATAATAATAGTTATAAGGAGAAAGACAAGAGGAATAGGGATAATAATAATAGTAACAAGAATAATAATAACAGTTATAGCCATAATAATAATAGTATTAAGGATAAAGGCAAGAGTAATACGGACAGTAATAATAGTAACAAGAATAATAATAACAGTTATAGCGATAATAATAATAGTATTAAGGATAATAATAACAGTTATAGCGATAATAATAATAGTTATAAGGATAAAGGCAAGAGTAATACGGACAGTAATAATAGTAACAAGAATAATAATAACAGTTATAGCGATAATAATAATTGTAATAAGGATAATAATAATAGTTATAAGGATAAAGACAAGGGGAATGGGGATAATAATAATAGTAATAAGAATAATAATAACAGTTATAGCGATAATAATAATAATAATTAGGATAATAATAATAGTTATAAGGAGAAAGACAAGAGGAATAGGGATAATAATAATAGTAACAAGAATAATTATAACAGTTACAGCGATAATAATAATAGTATTAAGGATAAAGGCAAGAGTAATACGGGCAGTAATAATAGTAAAAAGAATAATAATAACAGTTATAGCGATATTAATAATAGTAATAAGGATAATAATAATAGTTATAAGGATAAAGACAAGGGGAATAGGGATAATAATAATAGTAATAAGAATAATAACAACAGTTATAGCGATAATAGTAATAGTAATAAGAATAATAATAACAGTTATAGCGATAATAATAATAGTAATAAGGATAATAATAATAGTTATAGCGATAATAATAATAATAATAATAATAAGGATAGTAATAACAGTTATAAGGATAAAGACAAGAGGAATACGGATAATAGTAATAGTAATATGAATAATAATAACAGTTATAGCGATAATAATAATAGTTATAATGATAAAGGCAAGAGTAGTACGGATAGTAGTAATAGTAACAAGAATAATAATAACAGTTATAGCGATAATAATAACAGTAATAAGGATAATAATAATAGTTATAAGGATAAAGACAAGAGTAATACGGATAGTAACAATAGAATAAGGATAATAATAACAGTTATAGCGATAATAATAATAGTAATAACAATAATAATAACAGTTGTAGCGATAATAATAATAATAAGAAGGATTAATAATAATAGTTAAATGGATAAAAACAAGAGTAATACGGATAGTAACAATAGTAATAAGAATAATAATAACAGATATAGCGATAATAATAGTAGTAACAAGAATAATAATAACAGTTATAGCGATAATAATAATAATAATAAGGATAATAATAATAGTTATAAGGATAAATACAAGAGGAATAGGGATAATAGTAATAGTAATAAGAATAATAATAACAGTTATAGCGATAATAATAATAGTATTAAGGATAATAATAATAGTAATACGGATAATAATAATAGTAATAAGAATAATAATAGCAGTTATAGCGATAATAATAATAGTAATAAGGATAATAATAATAGTTATAGCGATAATAATAATAATAATAATAATAAGGATAGTAATAATAGGTATAAGGATAAAGACAAGAGGAATACGGATAATAGTAATAGTAATAAGGATAATAATAACAGTTGTAGCGATAGTAATAATAATAATAAGGATAATTATAATAGTTATACGGAGAAAGACAAGAGGAATAAGGATAATAATAATAGTAATAAGAATAATAATGACAGTTATAGCGATAATGATAATAGTATTAAGGATAATAATAACAGTTATAGCAATAATAATAATAGTTATAAGGGGAAAGACAGGATGAATAGGGATAATAATAATAGTAACAAGAATAATAATAACAGCTATAGCGATAATAATAATAGTATTAAGGATAATAATAACAGTTATAGCGATAATAATAATAGTAATAAGAATAATAATAACAGTTATTAGCTATAATAATAATAGTTATAAGGATAAAGACAAGAGTAATACGGATAGTAACAATAGAATAAGGATAATAATAACAGTTATAGCGATAATAATAATAGTAATAACAATAATAATAACCGTTATAGCGATAATAATAATAGTAATAAGGATTAATAATAATAGTTATATGGATAAAGACAAGAGTAATACGGATAGCAACAATAGTAATAAGAATAATAATAACAGTTATAGCGATAATAATAATAATAATAAGGATAATAATAATAGTTATAAGGAGAAATACAAGAGGAATAGGGATAATAATAATAGTAACAAGAATAATAGTAACAGTTATAGCGATAATAATAATAATAATAAGGATAATAATAATAGTAACAAGAATAATAATAATAGTTATAGCCATAATAATAATAGTATTAAGGATAAAGGCAAGAGTAATACGGACAGTAATAATAGTAACAAGAATAATAATAACAGTTATAGCGATAATAATAATAGTATTAAGGATAATAATAACAGTTATAGCGATAATAATAATAATAATAATAATAAGGATAGTAATAATAGTTATAAGGATAAAGACAAGAGGAATACGGATAATAGTAATAGTAATATGAATAATAATAACAGTTATAGCGATAATAATAATAGTTATAATGATAAAGGCAAGAGTAGTACGGATAGTAATAATAGTAACAAGAATAATAATAACAGTTATAGCGATAATAATAATAGTAATAAGGATAATAATAATAGTTATAAGGATAAAGACAAGAGTAATACGGATAGTAACAATAGAATAAGGATAATAATAACAGTTATAGCGATAATAATAATAGTAATAACAATAATAATAACAGTTGTAGCGATAATAATAATAATAAGAAGGATTAATAATAATAGTTAAATGGATAAAGACAAGAGTAATACGGATAGTAACAATAGTAATAAGAATAATAATAACAGATATAGCGATAATAATAATAGTAACAAGAATAATAGTAACAGTTATAGCGATAATAATAATAATAATAAGGATAATAATAATAGTTATAAGGATAAATACAAGAGGAATAGGGATAATAGTAATAGTAATAAGAATAATAATAACAGTTATAGCGATAATAATAATAGTATTAAGGATAATAATAATAGTAATAAGAATAATAATAGCAGTTATAGCGATAATAATAATAGTAATAAGGATAATAATAATAGTTATAGCGATAATAATAATAATAATAATAATAAGGATAGTAATAATAGTTATAAGGATAAAGACAAGAGGAATACGGATAATAGTATTAGTAATAAGGATAATAATAACAGTTGTAGCGATAATAATAATAATAATAAGGATAATTATAATAGTTATACGGAGAAAGACAAGAGGAATAAGGATAATAATAATAGTAATAAGAATAATAATGACAGTTATAGCGATAATGATAATAGTATTAAGGATAATAATAACAGTTATAGCAATAATAATAATAGTTATAAGGGGAAAGACAAGATGAATAGGGATAATAATAATAGTAACAAGAATAATAATAACAGCTATAGCGATAATAATAATAGTATTAAGGATAATAATAACAGTTATAGCGATAATAATAATAGTAATAAGAATAATAATAACAGTTATTAGCGATAATAATAATAGTTATAAGGATAAAGACAAGAGTAATACGGATAGTAACAATAGAATAAGGATAATAATAACAGTTATAGCGATAATAATAATAGTAATAACAATAATAATAACCGTTATAGCGATAATAATAATAGTAATAAGGATTAATAATAATAGTTATATGGATAAAGACAAGAGTAATACGGATAGCAACAATAGTAATAAGAATAATAATAACAGTTATAGCGATAATAATAATAATAATAAGGATAATAATAATAGTTATAAGGAGAAATACAAGAGGAATAGGGATAATAATAATAGTAACAAGAATAATAGTAACAGTTATAGCGATAATAATAATAATAATAAGGATAATAATAATAGTAACAAGAATAATAATAATAGTTATAGCCATAATAATAATAGTATTAAGGATAAAGGCAAGAGTAATACGGACAGTAATAATAGTAACAAGAATAATAATAACAGTTATAGCGATAATAATAATAGTATTAAGGATAATAATAACAGTTATAGCGATAATAATAATAATAATAATAATAAGGATAGTAATAATAGTTATAAGGATAAAGACAAGAGGAATACGGATAATAGTAATAGTAATATGAATAATAATAACAGTTATAGCGATAATAATAATAGTTATAATGATAAAGGCAAGAGTAGTACGGATAGTAATAATAGTAACAAGAATAATAATAACAGTTATAGCGATAATAATAATAGTAATAAGGATAATAATAATAGTTATAAGGATAAAGACAAGAGTAATACGGATAGTAACAATAGAATAAGGATAATAATAACAGTTATAGCGATAATAATAATAGTAATAACAATAATAATAACAGTTGTAGCGATAATAATAATAATAAGAAGGATTAATAATAATAGTTAAATGGATAAAGACAAGAGTAATACGGATAGTAACAATAGTAATAAGAATAATAATAACAGATATAGCGATAATAATAATAGTAACAAGAATAATAGTAACAGTTATAGCGATAATAATAATAATAATAAGGATAATAATAATAGTTATAAGGATAAATACAAGAGGAATAGGGATAATAGTAATAGTAATAAGAATAATAATAACAGTTATAGCGATAATAATAATAGTATTAAGGATAATAATAATAGTAATAAGAATAATAATAGCAGTTATAGCGATAATAATAATAGTAATAAGGATAATAATAATAGTTATAGCGATAATAATAATAATAATAATAATAAGGATAGTAATAATAGTTATAAGGATAAAGACAAGAGGAATACGGATAATAGTATTAGTAATAAGGATAATAATAACAGTTGTAGCGATAATAATAATAATAATAAGGATAATTATAATAGTTATACGGAGAAAGACAAGAGGAATAAGGATAATAATAATAGTAATAAGAATAATAATGACAGTTATAGCGATAATGATAATAGTATTAAGGATAATAATAACAGTTATAGCAATAATAATAATAGTTATAAGGGGAAAGACAAGATGAATAGGGATAATAATAATAGTAACAAGAATAATAATAACAGCTATAGCGATAATAATAATAGTATTAAGGATAATAATAACAGTTATAGCGATAATAATAATAGTAATAAGAATAATAATAACAGTTATTAGCGATAATAATAATAGTTATAAGGATAAAGACAAGAGTAATACGGATAGTAACAATAGAATAAGGATAATAATAACAGTTATAGCGATAATAATAATAGTAATAACAATAATAATAACCGTTATAGCGATAATAATAATAGTAATAAGGATTAATAATAATAGTTATATGGATAAAGACAAGAGTAATACGGATAGCAACAATAGTAATAAGAATAATAATAACAGTTATAGCGATAATAATAATAATAATAAGGATAATAATAATAGTTATAAGGAGAAATACAAGAGGAATAGGGATAATAATAATAGTAACAAGAATAATAGTAACAGTTATAGCGATAATAATAATAATAATAAGGATAATAATAATAGTAACAAGAATAATAATAATAGTTATAGCCATAATAATAATAGTATTAAGGATAAAGGCAAGAGTAATACGGACAGTAATAATAGTAACAAGAATAATAATAACAGTTATAGCGATAATAATAATAGTATTAAGGATAATAATAACAGTTATAGCGATAATAATAATAATAATAATAATAAGGATAGTAATAATAGTTATAAGGATAAAGACAAGAGGAATACGGATAATAGTAATAGTAATATGAATAATAATAACAGTTATAGCGATAATAATAATAGTTATAATGATAAAGGCAAGAGTAGTACGGATAGTAATAATAGTAACAAGAATAATAATAACAGTTATAGCGATAATAATAATAGTAATAAGGATAATAATAATAGTTATAAGGATAAAGACAAGAGTAATACGGATAGTAACAATAGAATAAGGATAATAATAACAGTTATAGCGATAATAATAATAGTAATAACAATAATAATAACAGTTGTAGCGATAATAATAATAATAAGAAGGATTAATAATAATAGTTAAATGGATAAAGACAAGAGTAATACGGATAGTAACAATAGTAATAAGAATAATAATAACAGATATAGCGATAATAATAATAGTAACAAGAATAATAGTAACAGTTATAGCGATAATAATAATAATAATAAGGATAATAATAATAGTTATAAGGATAAATACAAGAGGAATAGGGATAATAGTAATAGTAATAAGAATAATAATAACAGTTATAGCGATAATAATAATAGTATTAAGGATAATAATAATAGTAATAAGAATAATAATAGCAGTTATAGCGATAATAATAATAGTAATAAGGATAATAATAATAGTTATAGCGATAATAATAATAATAATAATAATAAGGATAGTAATAATAGGTATAAGGATAAAGACAAGAGGAATACGGATAATAGTAATAGTAATAAGGATAATAATAACAGTTGTAGCGATAGTAATAATAATAATAAGGATAATTATAATAGTTATACGGAGAAAGACAAGAGGAATAAGGATAATAATAATAGTAATAAGAATAATAATGACAGTTATAGCGATAATGATAATAGTATTAAGGATAATAATAACAGTTATAGCAATAATAATAACAGTTATAAGGGGAAAGACAGGATGAATAGGGATAATAATAATAGTAACAAGAATAATAATAACAGCTATAGCGATAATAATAATAGTATTAAGGATAATAATAACAGTTATAGCGATAATAATAATAGTAATAAGAATAATAATAACAGTTATTAGCGATAATAATAATAGTTATAAGGATAAAGACAAGAGTAATACGGATAGTAACAATAGAATAAGGATAATAATAACAGTTATAGCGATAATAATAATAGTAATAACAATAATAATAACCGTTATAGCGATAATAATAATAGTAATAAGGATTAATAATAATAGTTATATGGATAAAGACAAGAGTAATACGGATAGCAACAATAGTAATAAGAATAATAATAACAGTTATAGCGATAATAATAATAATAATAAGGATAATAATAATAGTTATAAGGAGAAATACAAGAGGAATAGGGATAATAATAATAGTAACAAGAATAATAGTAACAGTTATAGCGATAATAATAATAATAATAAGGATAATAATAATAGTAACAAGAATAATAATAATAGTTATAGCCATAATAATAATAGTATTAAGGATAAAGGCAAGAGTAATACGGACAGTAATAATAGTAACAAGAATAATAATAACAGTTATAGCGATAATAATAATAGTATTAAGGATAATAATAACAGTTATAGCGATAATAATAATAATAATAATAATAAGGATAGTAATAATAGTTATAAGGATAAAGACAAGAGGAATACGGATAATAGTAATAGTAATATGAATAATAATAACAGTTATAGCGATAATAATAATAGTTATAATGATAAAGGCAAGAGTAGTACGGATAGTAATAATAGTAACAAGAATAATAATAACAGTTATAGCGATAATAATAATAGTAATAAGGATAATAATAATAGTTATAAGGATAAAGACAAGAGTAATACGGATAGTAACAATAGAATAAGGATAATAATAACAGTTATAGCGATAATAATAATAGTAATAACAATAATAATAACAGTTGTAGCGATAATAATAATAATAAGAAGGATTAATAATAATAGTTAAATGGATAAAGACAAGAGTAATACGGATAGTAACAATAGTAATAAGAATAATAATAACAGATATAGCGATAATAATAATAGTAACAAGAATAATAGTAACAGTTATAGCGATAATAATAATAATAATAAGGATAATAATAATAGTTATAAGGATAAATACAAGAGGAATAGGGATAATAGTAATAGTAATAAGAATAATAATAACAGTTATAGCGATAATAATAATAGTAATAAGGATAATAATAATAGTAATAAGAATAATAATAGCAGTTATAGCGATAATAATAATAGTAATAAGGATAATAATAATAGTTATAGCGATAATAATAATAATAATAATAATAAGGATAGTAATAATAGTTATAAGGATAAAGACAAGAGGAATACGGATAATAGTATTAGTAATAAGGATAATAATAACAGTTGTAGCGATAATAATAATAATAATAAGGATAATTATAATAGTTATACGGAGAAAGACAAGAGGAATAAGGATAATAATAATAGTAATAAGAATAATAATGACAGTTATAGCGATAATGATAATAGTATTAAGGATAATAATAACAGTTATAGCAATAATAATAATAGTTATAAGGGGAAAGACAAGATGAATAGGGATAATAATAATAGTAACAAGAATAATAATAACAGCTATAGCGATAATAATAATAGTATTAAGGATAATAATAACAGTTATAGCGATAATAATAATAGTAATAAGAATAATAATAACAGTTACTAGCGATAATAATAATAGTTATAAGGATAAAGACAAGAGTAATACGGATAGTAACAATAGAATAAGGATAATAATAACAGTTATAGCGATAATAATAATAGTTATAAGGAGAAAGACAAGAGGAATAGGGATAATAATAATAGTAACAAGAATAATAATAACCGTTATCGCGATAATAATAATAGTAATAAGGATAATAATAATAGTTATAAGGATATAGACAAGAGTAATAGGGATAGTAACAATAGAATAAGGATAATAATAACAGTTATAGCGATAATAATAATAGTAATAACAATAATAATAACAGTTATAGCGATAATAATAATAGTAATAAGGATTAATAATAATAGTTATATGGATAAAGACAAGAGTAATACGGATAGCAACAATAGTAATAAGAATAATAATAACAGTTTTAGCGATAATAATAATAGTAGCAAGAATATTAATAACAGTTATAGCGATAATAATAGTAGTACTAAGGTTAAAGGCAAGAGTAATACGGACAGTAATAATAGTAACAAGAATAATAAGAACAGTTATAGCGATAATAATAATAGCCATAAGGATAATGATAATAGTTATAAGGATAAAGACAAGAGTAATAGAGATAGTAACAATAGAATCAGCATAATAATAACAGTTATAGCGATAATAATAATAGTAATAAGGATAATAATAACGGTTATAGCGATAATAATAATAATAATAAGGATAATAATAATAGTTATAAGGATAAATACAAGAGGAATAGGGATAATAGTAATAGTAATAAGAAAAATAATAACCGTTATAGCGATAATAATAATAGTAATAACAATAATAATAACCGTTATAGCGATAATAATAATAGTAATAAGGATTAATAATAATAGTTATATGGATAAAGACAAGAGTAATACGGATAGCAACAATAGTAATAAGAATAATAATAACAGTTATAGCGATAATAATAATAATAATAAGGATAATAATAATAGTTATAAGGAGAAATACAAGAGGAATAGGGATAATAATAATAGGAACAAGAATAATAGTAACAGTTATAGCGATAATAATAATAATAATAAGGATAATAATAATAGTTATTAGGAGAAAGACAAGAGGAATAGGGATAATAATAATAGTAACAAGAATAATAATAACAGTTATAGCGATAATAATAATAGTATTAAGGATAAAGGCAAGAGTAATACGGACAGTAATAATAGTAACAAGAATAATAACAACAGTTATAGCGATAATAATAATAGTAATAAGGATAATAATAATAGTTATAAGGATAAAGACAACAGTAATACGGATAGTAACAATAGAATAAACATAATAATAACAGTTATAGCGATAATAATAATAGTAATAAGGATAATAATAACAGGTATAGCGATAATAATAATAATAATAATAAGGATAATAATAATAGTTATAAGGATAAAGACAACAGTAATACGGATAGTAACAATAGAACAAGGATAATAATAACAGTTATAGCGATAATAATAATAGTAATAAGGATTAATAATAATAGTTATATGGATAAAGACAAGAGTGATACGGATAGTAACAATGGTAATAAGAAAAATAATAACCGTTATAGCGATAATAATAATAGTAATAACAATAATAATAACCGTTATAGCGATAATAATAATAGTAATAAGGATTAATAATAATAGTTATATGGATAAAGACAAGAGTAATACGGATAGCAACAATAGTAATAAGAATAATAATAACAGTTATAGCGATAATAATAATAATAATAAGGATAATAATAATAGTTATAAGGAGAAATACAAGAGGAATAGGGATAATAATAATAGGAACAAGAATAATAGTAACAGTTATAGCGATAATAATAATAATAATAAGGATAATAATAATAGTTATTAGGAGAAAGACAAGAGGAATAGGGATAATAATAATAGTAACAAGAATAATAATAACAGTTATAGCGATAATAATAATAGTATTAAGGATAAAGGCAAGAGTAATGCGGACAGTAATAATAGTAACAAGAATAATAACAACAGTTATAGCGATAATAATAATAGTAATAAGGATAATAATAATAGTTATAAGGATAAAGACAACAGTAATACGGATAGTAACAATAGAATAAACATAATAATAACAGTTATAGCGATAATAATAATAGTAATAAGGATAATAATAACAGGTATAGCGATAATAATAATAATAATAATAAGGATAATAATAATAGTTATAAGGATAAAGACAACAGTAATACGGATAGTAACAATAGAACAACGATAATAATAACAGTTATAGCGATAATAATAATAGTAATAAGGATTAATAATAATAGTTATATGGATAAAGACAAGAGTGATACGGATAGTAACAATGGTAATAAGAATAATAATAACAGTTATAGCGATAATAATAATAGTAGCAAGAATAATAATAACAGTTATAGCGATAATAATAGTAGTACTAAGGTTAAAGGCAAGAGTAATACGGACAGTAACAATAGAATAAACATAATAATAACAGTTATAGCGATAATAATAATAGTAATAAGGATAATAATAACAGTTATAGCGATAATAATAATAATAATAAGGATAATAATAATAGTTATAAGGATAAATACAAGAGGAATAGGGATAACAGTAATAGTAATAAGAATATTAATAACAGTTATAGCGATAATAATAATAGTAATAAGGATAATAATAATAGTTATAAGGATATAGACAAGAGTAATAGGGATAGTAACAATAGAATAAGGATAATAATAACAGTTATAGCGATAATAATAATAGTAATAACAATAATAATAACAGTTATAGCGATAATAATAATAGTAATAAGGATTAATAATAATAGTTATATGGATAAAGACAAGAGTAATACGGATAGCAACAATAGTAATAAGAATAATAATAACAGTTATAGCGATAATAATAATAGTAGCAAGAATAATAATAACAGTTATAGCGATAATAATAGTAGTACTAAGGTTAAAGGCAAGTGTAATACGGACAGTAATAATAGTAACAAGAATAATAAGAACAGTTATAGCGATAATAATAATAGCCATAAGGATAATGATAATAGTTATAAGGATAAAGACTAGAGTAATAGAGATAGTAACAATAGAATCAGCATAATAATAACAGTTATAGCGATAATAATAATAGTAATAAGGATAATAATAACGGTTATAGCGATAATAATAATAATAATAATAAGGATAATAATAATAGTTATAAGGATAAATACAAGAGGAGTAGGGATAATAGTAATAGTAATAAGAATAATAATAACAGTTATAGCGATAATAATAATAGTAATAACAATAATAATAACCGTTATAGCGATAATAATAATAGTAATAAGGATTAATAATAATAGTTATATGGATAAAGACAAGAGTAATACGGATAGCAACAATAGTAATAAGAATAATAATAACAGTTATAGCGATAATAATAATAATAATAATAAGGATAATAATAATGGTTATTAGGAGAAAGACAAGAGGAATAGGGATAATAATAATAGTAACAAGAATAATAATAACAGTTATAGCGATAATAATAATAGTATTAAGGATAAAGGCAAGAGTAATACGGACAGTAATAATAGTAACAAGAATAATAACAACAGTTATAGCGATAATAATAATAGTAACAAGAATAATAATAACAGTTATAGCGATAATAATAATAATAATAAGGATAATAATAATAGTTATAAGGATAAATACAAGAGGAATAGGGATAATAGTAATAGTAATAAGAATAATAATAACAGTTATAGCGATAATAATAATAGTATTAAGGATAATAATAATAGTAATACGGATAATAATAATAGTAATAAGAATAATAATAGCAGTTATAGCGATAATAATAATAGTAATAAGGATAATAATAATAGTTATAGCGATAATAATAATAATAATAATAATAAGGATAGTAATAATAGTTATAAGGATAAAGACAAGAGGAATACGGATAATAGTAATAGTAATAAGGATAATAATAACAGTTGTAGCGATAATAATAATAATAATAAGGATAATTATAATAGTTATACGGAGAAAGACAAGAGGAATAAGGATAATAATAATAGTAATAAGAATAATAATGACAGTTATAGCGATAATGATAATAGTATTAAGGATAATAATAACAGTTATAGCAATAATAATAATAGTTATAAGCGGAAAGACAGGATGAATAGGGATAATAATAATAGTAACAAGAATAATAATAACAGCTATAGCGATAATAATAATAGTATTAAGGATAATAATAACAGTTATAGCGATAATAATAATAGTAATAAGAATAATAATAACAGTTATTAGCGATAATAATAATAGTTATAAGGATAAAGACAAGAGTAATACGGATAGTAACAATAGAATAAGGATAATAATAACAGTTATAGCGATAATAATAATAGTAATAACAATAATAATAACCGTTATAGCGATAATAATAATAGTAATAAGGATTAATAATAATAGTTATATGGATAAAGACAAGAGTAATACGGATAGCAACAATAGTAATAAGAATAATAATAACAGTTATAGCGATAATAATAATAATAATAAGGATAATAATAATAGTTATAAGGAGAAATACAAGAGGAATAGGGATAATAATAATAGTAACAAGAATAATAGTAACAGTTATAGCGATAATAATAATAATAATAAGGATAATAATAATAGTTATAAGGAGAAAGACAAGAGGAATAGGGATAATAATAATAGTAACAAGAATAATAATAACAGTTATAGCCATAATAATAATAGTATTAAGGATAAAGGCAAGAGTAATACGGACAGTAATAATAGTAACAAGAATAATAATAACAGTTATAGCGATAATAATAATAGTATTAAGGATAATAATAACAGTTATAGCGATAATAATAATAATAATAATAATAAGGATAGTAATAATAGTTATAAGGATAAAGACAAGAGGAATACGGATAATAGTAATAGTAATATGAATAATAATAACAGTTATAGCGATAATAATAATAGTTATAATGATAAAGGCAAGAGTAGTACGGATAGTAATAATAGTAACAAGAATAATAATAACAGTTATAGCGATAATAATAATAGTAATAAGGATAATAATAATAGTTATAAGGATAAAGACAAGAGTAATACGGATAGTAACAATAGAATAAGGATAATAATAACAGTTATAGCGATAATAATAATAGTAATAACAATAATAATAACAGTTGTAGCGATAATAATAATAATAAGAAGGATTAATAATAATAGTTAAATGGATAAAGACAAGAGTAATACGGATAGTAACAATAGTAATAAGAATAATAATAACAGATATAGCGATAATAATAATAGTAACAAGAATAATAGTAACAGTTATAGCGATAATAATAATAATAATAAGGATAATAATAATAGTTATAAGGATAAATACAAGAGGAATAGGGATAATAGTAATAGTAATAAGAATAATAATAACAGTTATAGCGATAATAATAATAGTATTAAGGATAATAATAATAGTAATACGGATAATAATAATAGTAATAAGAATAATAATAGCAGTTATAGCGATAATAATAATAGTAATAAGGATAATAATAATAGTTATAGCGATAATAATAATAATAATAATAATAAGGATAGTAATAATAGTTATAAGGATAAAGACAAGAGGAATACGAATAATAGTATTAGTAATAAGGATAATAATAACAGTTGAAGCGATAATAATAATAATAATATGGATAATTCTAATAGTTATACGGAGAAAGACAAGAGGAATAAGGATAATAATAATAGTAATAAGAATAATAATGACAGTTATAGCGATAATGATAATAGTATTAAGGATAATAATAACAGTTATAGCAATAATAATAATAGTTATAAGGGGAAAGATAAGATGAATAGGGATAATAATAATAGTAACAAGAATAATAATACCAGCTATAGCGATAATAATAATAGTATTAAGGATAATAATTACAGTTATAGCGATAATAATAATAGTAATAAGAATAATAATAACAGTTATTAGCGATAATAATAATAGTTATAAGGATAAAGACAAGAGTAATACGGATAGTAACAATAGAATAAGGATAATAATAACAGTTATAGCGATAATAATAATAGTTATAAGGAGAAAGACAAGAGGAATAGGGATAATAATAATAGTAACAAGAATAATAATAACCGTTATCGCGATAATAATAATAGTAATAAGGATAATAATAATAGTTATAAGGATATAGACAAGAGTAATAGGGATAGTAACAATAGAATAAGGATAATAATAACAGTTATAGCGATAATAATAATAGTAATAACAATAATAATAACAGTTATAGCGATAATAATAATAGTAATAAGGATTAATAATAATAGTTATATGGATAAAGACAAGAGTAATACGGATAGCAACAATAGTAATAAGAATAGTAATAACAGTTATAGCGATAATAATAATAGTAGCAAGAATATTAATAACAGTTATAGCGATAATAATAGTAGTACTAAGGTTAAAGGCAAGAGTAATACGGACAGTAATAATAGTAACAAGAATAATAAGAACAGTTATAGCGATAATAATAATAGCCATAAGGATAATGATAATAGTTATAAGGATAAGGACAAGAGTAATAGAGATAGTAACAATAGAATCAGCATAATAATAACAGTTATAGCGATAATAATAATAGTAATAAGGATAATAATAATAGTTATAAGGATAAATACAAGAGGAATAGGGATAATAGTAATAGTAATAAGAAAAATAATAACCGTTATAGCGATAATAATAATAGTAATAACAATAATAATAACCGTTATAGCGATAATAATAATAGTAATAAGGATTAATAATAATAGTTATATGGATAAAGACAAGAGTAATACGGATAGCAACAATAGTAATAAGAATAATAATAACAGTTATAGCGATAATAATAATAATAATAAGGATAATAATAATAGTTATAAGGAGAAATACAAGAGGAATAGGGATAATAATAATAGTAACAAGAATAATAGTAACAGTTATAGCGATAATAATAATAATAATAAGGATAATAATAATAGTTATAAGGAGAAAGACAAGAGGAATAGGGATAATAATAATAGTAACAAGAATAATAATAACAGTTATAGCCATAATAATAATAGTATTAAGGATAAAGGCAAGAGTAATACGGACAGTAATAATAGTAACAAGAATAATAATAACAGTTATAGCGATAATAATAATAGTATTAAGGATAATAATAACAGTTATAGCGATAATAATAATAATAATAATAATAAGGATAGTAATAATAGTTATAAGGATAAAGACAAGAGGAATACGGATAATAGTAATAGTAATATGAATAATAATAACAGTTATAGCGATAATAATAATAGTTATAATGATAAAGGCAAGAGTAGTACGGATAGTAATAATAGTAACAAGAATAATAGTAACAGTTATAGCGATAATAATAATAATAATAAGGATAATTATAATAGTTATAAGGATAAAGACAAGAGTAATACGGATAGTAACAATAGAATAAGGATAATAATAACAGTTATAGCGATAATAATAATAGTAATAACAATAATAATAACAGTTGTAGCGATAATAATAATAATAAGAAGGATTAATAATAATAGTTAAATGGATAAAGACAAGAGTAATACGGATAGTAACAATAGTAATAAGAATAATAATAACAGATATAGCGATAATAATAATAGTAACAAGAATAATAGTAACAGTTATAGCGATAATAATAATAATAATAAGGATAATAATAATAGTTATAAGGATAAATACAAGAGGAATAGGGATAATAGTAATAGTAATAAGAATAATAATAACAGTTATAGCGATAATAATAATAGTATTAAGGATAATAATAATAGTAATACGGATAATAATAATAGTAATAAGAATAATAATAGCAGTTATAGCGATAATAATAATAGTAATAAGGATAATAATAATAGTTATAGCGATAATAATAATAATAATAATAATAAGGATAGTAATAATAGTTATAAGGATAAAGACAAGAGGAATACGGATAATAGTATTAGTAATAAGGATAATAATAACAGTTGAAGCGATAATAATAATAATAATATGGATAATTATAATAGTTATACGGAGAAAGACAAGAGGAATAAGGATAATAATAATAGTAATAAGAATAATAATGACAGTTATAGCGATAATGATAATAGTATTAAGGATAATAATAACAGTTATAGCAATAATAATAATAGTTATAAGGGGAAAGACAAGATGAATAGGGATAATAATAATAGTAACAAGAATAATAATACCAGCTATAGCGATAATAATAATAGTATTAAGGATAATAATTACAGTTATAGCGATAATAATAATAGTAATAAGAATAATAATAACAGTTATTAGCGATAATAATAATAGTTATAAGGATAAAGACAAGAGTAATACGGATAGTAACAATAGAATAAGGATAATAATAACAGTTATAGCGATAATAATAATAGTTATAAGGAGAAAGACAAGAGGAATAGGGATAATAATAATAGTAACAAGAATAATAATAACCGTTATCGCGATAATAATAATAGTAATAAGGATAATAATAATAGTTATAAGGATATAGACAAGAGTAATAGGGATAGTAACAATAGAATAAGGATAATAATAACAGTTATAGCGATAATAATAATAGTAATAACAATAATAATAACAGTTATAGCGATAATAATAATAGTAATAAGGATTAATAATAATAGTTATATGGATAAAGACAAGAGTAATACGGATAGCAACAATAGTAATAAGAATAATAATAACAGTTATAGCGATAATAATAATAATAATAAGGATAATAATAATAGTTATAAGGAGAAATACAAGAGGAATAGGGATAATAATAATAGGAACAAGAATAATAGTAACAGTTATAGCGATAATAATAATAATAATAAGGATAATAATAATAGTTATTAGGAGAAAGACAAGAGGAATAGGGATAATAATAATAGTAACAAGAATAATAATAACAGTTATAGCGATAATAATAATAGTATTAATGATAAAGGCAAGAGTAATACGGACAGTAATAATAGTAACAAGAATAATAACAACAGTTATAGCGATAATAATAATAGTAATAAGGATAATAATAATAGTTATAAGGATATAGACAAGAGTAATAGGGATAGTAACAATAGAATAAGCATAATTATAACAGTTATAGCGATAATAATAATAGTAATAAGGATAATAATAACAGGTATAGCGATAATAATAATAATAATAATAAGGATAATAATAATAGTTATAAGGATAAAGACAAGGGCAATAGGGATAATAATAATAGTAATAAGAATAATAATAACAGTTATAGCGTCAATAATAATAATAATAAGGATAATAATAATAGTTATAAGGAGAAAGACAAGAGTAATAGAGATAGTAACAATAGAATAAGCATAATAATAACAGTTATAGCGATAATAATAATAGTAATAAGGATAATAATAACGGTTATAGCGATAATAATAATAATAATAAGGATAATAATAATAGTTATAAGGATAAATACAAGAGGAATAGGGATAATAGTAATAGTAATAAGAATAATAATAACAGTTATAGCGATAATAATAATAATAATAAGGATAATAATAACAGTTATAGCGATAATAATAATAATAATAAGGATAATAATAATAGTTATAATGATAAAGGCAAGAGTAATACGGATAGTAACACTGGAATAAGCATAATAATAACAGTTATAGCGATAATAATAATAATAATAAGGATAATAATAACAGGTAGAGCGATAATAATAATAATAATAATAAGGATAATAATAATAGTTATAAGGATAAAGACAAGAGTAATTCGGATAGTAACAATAGAATAAACATAATAATAACAGTTATAGCGATAATAATAATAGTAATAAGGATAATAATAACAGGTATAGCGATAATAATAATAATAATAATAAGGATAATAATAATAGTTATAAGGATAAAGACAACAGTAATACGGATAGTAACAATAGAATAAGGATAATAATAACAGTTATAGCGATAATAATAATTGTAATAAGGATTAATAATAATAGTTATATGGATAAAGACAAGAGTGATACGGATAGTAACAATGGTAATAAGAATAATAATAACAGTTATAGCGATAATAATAATAGTAGCAAGAATAATAATAACAGTTATAGCGATAATAATAATAGTATTAAGGATAATAATAACAGTTATAGCGATAATAATAATAATAATAATAAGGATAATAATAATAGTTATAAGGATAAATACAAGAGGAATAGCGATAATAATAATAGTAATAAGGATAATGATAACAGGTATAGCGATAATAATAATAATAATAATAAGGATAATAATAATAGTTATAAGGATAAAGACAACAGTAATACGGATAGTAACAATAGAATAAACATAATAATAACAGTTATAGCGATAATAATAATAGTAATAAGGATAATAATAACAGGTATAGCGATAATAATAATAATAATAATAAGGATAATAATAATAGTTATAAGGATAAAGACAACAGTAATACGGATAGTAACAATAGAACAAGGATAATAATAACAGTTATGTCGATAATAATAATAGTAATAAGGATTAATAATAATAGTTATATGGATAAAGACAAGAGTGATACGGATAGTAACAATGGTAATAAGAATAATAATAACAGTTATAGCGATAATAATAATAGTAGCAAGAATAATAATAACAGTTATAGCGATAATAATAGTAGTACTAAGGTTAAAGGCAAGAGTAATACGGACAGTAATAATAGTAACAAGAATAATAAGAACAGTTATAGCGATAATAATAATAGCCATAAGGATAATGATAATAGTTATAAGGATAAGGACAAGAGTAATAGATATAGTAACAATAGAATCAGCATAATAATAACAGTTATAGCGATAATAATAATAGTAATAAGGATAATAATAACGGTTATAGCGATAATAATAATAATAATAAGGATAATAATAATAGTTATAAGGATAAATACAAGAGGAATAGGGATAATAGTAATAGTAATAAGAAAAATAATAACCGTTATAGCGATAATAATAATAGTAATAACAATAATAATAACCGTTATAGCGATAATAATAATAGTAATAAGGATTAATAATAATAGTTATATGGATAAAGACAAGAGTAATACGGATAGCAACAATAGTAATAAGAATAATAATAACAGTTATAGCGATAATAATAATAATAATAAGGATAATAATAGTAGTTATAAGGAGAAATACAAGAGGAATAGGGATAATAATAATAGTAACAAGAATAATAATAACAGTTATAGCGATAATAATAATAGTATTAATGATAAAGGCAAGAGTAATACGGACAGTAATAATAGTAACAAGAATAATAACAACAGTTATAGCGATAATAATAATAGTAATAAGGATAATAATAATAGTTATAAGGATATAGACAAGAGTAATAGGGATAGTAACAATAGAATAAGCATAATTATAACAGTTATAGCGATAATAATAATAGTAATAAGGATAATAATAACAGGTATAGCGATAATAATAATAATAATAATAAGGATAATAATAATAGTTATAAGGATAAAGACAAGGGCAATAGGGATAATAATAATAGTAATAAGAATAATAATAACAGTTATAGCGTCAATAATAATAATAATAAGGATAATAATAATAGTTATAAGGAGAAAGACAAGAGTAATAGAGATAGTAACAATAGAATAAGCATAATAATAACAGTTATAGCGATAATAATAATAGTAATAAGGATAATAATAACGGTTATAGCGATAATAATAATAATAATAAGGATAATAATAACAGTTATAGCGATAATAATAATAATAATAAGGATAATAATAATAGTTATAATGATAAAGGCAAGAGTAATACGGATAGTAACACTGGAATAAGCATAATAATAACAGTTATAGCGATAATAATAATAATAATAAGGATAATAATAACAGGTAGAGCGATAATAATAATAATAATAATAAGGATAATAATAATAGTTATAAGGATAAAGACAAGAGTAATTCTGATAGTAACAATAGAATAAACATAATAATAACAGTTATAGCGATAATAATAATAGTAATAAGGATAATAATAACAGGTATAGCGATAATAATAATAATAATAATAAGGATAATAATAATAGTTATAAGGATAAAGACAACAGTAATACGGATAGTAACAATAGAATAAGGATAATAATAACAGTTATAGCGATAATAATAATTGTAATAAGGATTAATAATAATAGTTATATGGATAAAGACAAGAGTGATACGGATAGTAGCAATGGTAATAAGAATAATAATAACAGTTATAGCGATAATAATAATAGTAGCAAGAATAATAATAACAGTTATAGCGATAATAATAATAGTATTAAGGATAATAATAACAGTTATAGCGATAATAATAATAATAATAATAAGGATAATAATAATAGTTATAAGGATAAATACAAGAGGAATAGCGATAATAATAATAGTAATAAGGATAATGATAACAGGTATAGCGATAATAATAATAATAATAATAAGGATAATAATAATAGTTATAAGGATAAAGACAACAGTAATACGGATAGTAACAATAGAATAAACATAATAATAACAGTTATAGCGATAATAATAATAGTAATAAGGATAATAATAACAGGTATAGCGATAATAATAATAATAATAATAAGGATAATAATAATAGTTATAAGGATAAAGACAACAGTAATACGGATAGTAACAATAGAACAAGGATAATAATAACAGTTATGTCGATAATAATAATAGTAATAAGGATTAATAATAATAGTTATATGGATAAAGACAAGAGTGATACGGATAGTAACAATGGTAATAAGAATAATAATAACAGTTATAGCGATAATAATAATAGTAGCAAGAATAATAATAACAGTTATAGCGATAATAATAGTAGTACTAAGGTTAAAGGCAAGAGTAATACGGACAGTAATAATAGTAACAAGAATAATAAGAACAGTTATAGCGATAATAATAATAGCCATAAGGATAATGATAATAGTTATAAGGATAAAGACAAGAGTAATAGAGATAGTGACAATAGAATCAGCATAATAATAACAGTTATAGCGACAATAATAATAATAATAAGGATAATAATAATAGTTATAAGGAGAAAGACAAGAGTAATAGAGATAGTAACAATAGAATAAGCATAATAATAACAGTTATAGCGATAATAATAATAGTAATAAGGATAATAATAACGGTTATAGCGATAATAATAATAATAATAAGGATAATAATAACAGTTATAGCGATAATAATAATAATAATAAGGATAATAATAACAGGTAGAGCGATAATAATAATAATAAGGATAATAATAATAGTTATAAGGATAAAGACAAGAGTAATTCGGATAGTAACAATAGAATAAACATAATAATAACAGTTATAGCGATAATAATAATAGTAATAAGGATAATAATAACAGGTATAGCGATAATAATCATAATAATAATAAGGATAATAATAATAGTTATAAGGATAAAGACAACAGTAATACGGATAGTAACAATAGAATAAGGATAATAATAACAGTTATAGCGATAATAATAATAGTAATAAGGATTAATAATAATAGTTATGTGGATAAAGACAAGAGTGATACGGATAGTAACAATGGTAATAAGAATAATAATAACAGTTATAGCGATAATAATAATAGTAACAAGAATAATAATAACAGTTATAGCGATAATAATAATAATAATAAGGATAATAATAATAGTTATAAGGAGAAAGACAAGAGGAATACTGATAATAATAATAGTAACAAGAATAATAGTAACAGTTATAGACATAATGATAATAATAATAAGGATAATAATAATAGTTATAAGGAGAAAGACAAGAGTAATAGAGATAGTAACAATAGAATAAGCATAATAATAACAGTTATAGCGATAATAATAATAGGAATAAGGATAATAATAACAGTTATAGCGATAATAATAATAATAATAAGGATAATAATAATAGTTATAAGGATAAAGACAACAGTAATACGGATAGTAACAATAGAATAAGGATAATAATAACAGTTATAGCGATAATAATAATAGTAATAACAATAATAATAACAGTTATAGCGATAATAATAATAGTTATAAGGAGAGAGACAAGAGGAATAGGGATAATAATAATAGTTATAAGGATATAGACAAGAGTAATAGGGATAGTAACAATAGAATAAGGATAATAATAACAGTTATAGCGACAATAATAATAATAATAAGGATAATAATAATAGTTATAAGGAGAAGGACAAGAGTAATAGAGATAGTAACAATAGAATAAGCATAATAATAACAGTTATAGCGATAATAATAATAGTAATAAGGATAATAATAACGGTTATAGCGATAATAATAATAATAATAAGGATAATAATAATAGTTATAAGGATAAATACAAGAGGAATAGGGATAATAGTAATAGTAATAAGAATAATAATAACAGTTATAGCGATAATAATAATAATAATATGGATAATAATAACAGTTATAGCGATAATAATAATAATAATAAGGATAATAATAATAGTTATAATGATAAAGGCAAGAGTAATACGGATAGTAACAATAGAATAAGCATAATAATAACAGTTATAGCGATAATAATAATAATAATAAGGATAATAATAATTGTTATTAGGAGAAAGACAAGAGGAATAGGGATAATAATAATAGTAACAAGAATAATAATAACAGTTATAGCGATAATAGTAATAGTAATAAGAATAATAATAACAGTTATAGCGATAATAATAATAGTAATAAGGATAATGATAATAGTTATAGCGATAATAATAATAATAATAATAATAAGGATAGTAATAACAGTTATAAGGATAAAGACAAGAGGAATACGGATAATAGTAATAGTAATATGAATAATAATAACAGTTATAGCGATAATAATAATAGTTATAATGATAAAGGCAAGAGTAGTACGGATAGTAGTAATAGTAACAAGAATAATAATAACAGTTATAGCGATAATAATAACAGTAATAAGGATAATAATAATAGTTATAAGGATAAAGACAAGAGTAATACGGATAGTAACAATAGAATAAGGATAATAATAACAGTTATAGCGATAATAATAATAGTAATAACAATAATAATAACAGTTGTAGCGATAATAATAATAATAAGAAGGATTAATAATAATAGTTAAATGGATAAAAACAAGAGTAATACGGATAGTAACAATAGTAATAAGAATAATAATAACAGATATAGCGATAATAATAATAGTAACAAGAATAATAATAACAGTTATAGCGATAATAATAATAATAATAAGGATAATAATAATAGTTATAAGGATAAATACAAGAGGAATAGGGATAATAGTAATAGTAATAAGAATAATAATAACAGTTATAGCGATAATAATAATAGTATTAAGGATAATAATAATAGTAATACGGATAATAATAATAGTAATAAGAATAATAATAGCAGTTATAGCGATAATAATAATAGTAATAAGGATAATAATAATAGTTATAGCGATAATAATAATAATAATAATAATAAGGATAGTAATAATAGGTATAAGGATAAAGACAAGAGGAATACGGATAATAGTAATAGTAATAAGGATAATAATAACAGTTGTAGCGATAGTAATAATAATAATAAGGATAATTATAATAGTTATACGGAGAAAGACAAGAGGAATAAGGATAATAATAATAGTAATAAGAATAATAATGACAGTTATAGCGATAATGATAATAGTATTAAGGATAATAATAACAGTTATAGCAATAATAATAATAGTTATAAGGGGAAAGACAAGATGAATAGGGATAATAATAATAGTAACAAGAATAATAATAACAGCTATAGCGATAATAATAATAGTATTAAGGATAATAATAACAGTTATAGCGATAATAATAATAGTAATAAGAATAATAATAACAGTTATTAGCGATAATAATAATAGTTATAAGGATAAAGACAAGAGTAATACGGATAGTAACAATAGAATAAGGATAATAATAACAGTTATAGCGATAATAATAATAGTTATAAGGAGAAAGACAAGAGGAATAGGGATAATAATAATAGTAACAAGAATAATAATAACCGTTATCGCGATAATAATAATAGTAATAAGGATAATAATAATAGTTATAAGGATATAGACAAGAGTAATAGGGATAGTAACAATAGAATAAGGATAATAATAACAGTTATAGCGATAATAATAATAGTAATAACAATAATAATAACAGTTATAGCGATAATAATAATAGTAATAAGGATTAATAATAATAGTTATATGGATAAAGACAAGAGTAATACGGATAGCAACAATAGTAATAAGAATAATAATAACAGTTATAGCGATAATAATAATAGTAGCAAGAATATTAATAACAGTTATAGCGATAATAATAGTAGTACTAAGGTTAAAGGCAAGAGTAATACGGACAGTAATAATAGTAACAAGAATAATAAGAACAGTTATAGCGATAATAATAATAGCCATAAGGATAATGATAATAGTTATAAGGATAAAGACAAGAGTAATAGAGATAGTAACAATAGAATCAGCATAATAATAACAGTTATAGCGATAATAATAATAGTAATAAGGATAATAATAACGGTTATAGCGATAATAATAATAATAATAAGGATAATAATAATAGTTATAAGGATAAATACAAGAGGAATAGGGATAATAGTAATAGTAATAAGAAAAATAATAACCGTTATAGCGATAATAATAATAGTAATAACAATAATAATAACCGTTATAGCGATAATAATAATAGTAATAAGGATTAATAATAATAGTTATATGGATAAAGACAAGAGTAATACGGATAGCAACAATAGTAATAAGAATAATAATAACAGTTATAGCGATAATAATAATAATAATAAGGATAATAATAATAGTTATAAGGAGAAATACAAGAGGAATAGGGATAATAATAATAGGAACAAGAATAATAGTAACAGTTATAGCGATAATAATAATAATAATAAGGATAATAATAATAGTTATTAGGAGAAAGACAAGAGGAATAGGGATAATAATAATAGTAACAAGAATAATAATAACAGTTATAGCGATAATAATAATAGTATTAAGGATAAAGGCAAGAGTAATACGGACAGTAATAATAGTAACAAGAATAATAACAACAGTTATAGCGATAATAATAATAGTAATAAGGATAATAATAATAGTTATAAGGATATAGACAAGAGTAATAGGGATAGTAACAATAGAATAAGCATAATAATAACAGTTATAGCGATAATAATAATAGTAATAACAATAATAATAACCGTTATAGCGATAATAATAATAGTAATAAGGATTAATAATAATAGTTATATGGATAAAGACAAGAGTAATACGGATAGCAACAATAGTAATAAGAATAATAATAACAGTTATAGCGATAATAATAATAATAATAAGGATAATAATAATAGTTATAAGGAGAAATACAAGAGGAATAGGGATAATAATAATAGGAACAAGAATAATAGTAACAGTTATAGCGATAATAATAATAATAATAAGGATAATAATAATAGTTATTAGGAGAAAGACAAGAGGAATAGGGATAATAATAATAGTAACAAGAATAATAATAACAGTTATAGCGATAATAATAATAGTATTAAGGATAAAGGCAAGAGTAATACGGACAGTAATAATAGTAACAAGAATAATAACAACAGTTATAGCGATAATAATAATAGTAATAAGGATAATAATAATAGTTATAAGGATATAGACAAGAGTAATAGGGATAGTAACAATAGAATAAGCATAATAATAACAGTTATAGCGATAATAATAATAGTAATAAGGATAATAATAACAGGTATAGCGATAATAATAATAATAATAATAAGGATAATAATAATAGTTATAAGGATAAAGACAAGGGCAATAGGGATAATAATAATAGTAATAAGAATAATAATAACAGTTATAGCGACAATAATAATAATAATAAGGATAATAATAATAGTTATAAGGAGAAAGACAAGAGTAATAGAGATAGTAACAATAGAATAAGCATAATAATAACAGTTATAGCGATAATAATAATAGTAATAAGGATAATAATAACGGTTATAGCGATAATAATAATAATAATAAGGATAATAATAATAGTTATAAGGATAAATACAAGAGGAATAGGGATAATAGTAATAGTAATAAGAATAATAATAACAGTTATAGCGATAATAATAATAATAATATGGATAATAATAACAGTTATAGCGATAATAATAATAATAATAAGGATAATAATAATAGTTATAATGATAAAGGCAAGAGTAATACGGATAGTAACAATAGAATAAGCATAATAATAACAGTTATAGCGATAATAATAATAATAATAAGGATAATAATAATAGTTATTAGGAGAAAGACAAGAGGAATAGGGATAATAATAATAGTAACAAGAATAATAATAACAGTTATAGCGATAATAATAATAGTATTAAGGATAAAGGCAAGAGTAATACGGACAGTAATAATAGTAACAAGAATAATAACAACAGTTATAGCGATAATAATAATAGTAATAAGGATAATAATAATAGTTATAAGGATATAGACAAGAGTAATAGGGATAGTAACAATAGAATAAGCATAATAATAACAGTTATAGCGATAATAATAATAGTAATAAGGATAATAATAACAGGTATAGCGATAATAATAATAATAATAATAAGGATAATAATAATAGTTATAAGGATAAAGACAAGGGCAATAGGGATAATAATAATAGTAATAAGAATAATAATAACAGTTATAGCGACAATAATAATAATAATAAGGATAATAATAATAGTTATAAGGAGAAAGACAAGAGTAATAGAGATAGTAACAATAGAATAAGCATAATAATAACAGTTATAGCGATAATAATAATAGTAATAAGGATAATAATAACGGTTATAGCGATAATAATAATAATAATAAGGATAATAATAATAGTTATAAGGATAAATACAAGAGGAATAGGGATAATAGTAATAGTAATAAGAATAATAATAATAGTTATAGCGATAATAATAATAATAATAAGGATAATAATAACAGTTATAGCGATAATAATAATAATAATAAGGATAATAATAATAGTTATAATGATAAAGGCAAGAGTAATACGGATAGTAACAATAGAATAAGCATAATAATAACAGTTATAGCGATAATAATAATAATAATAAGGATAATAATAACAGGTAGAGCGATAATAATAATAATAATAATAATGATAATAATAATAGTTATAAGGATAAAGACAAGAGTAATTCGGATAGTAACAATAGAATAAACATAATAATAACAGTTACAGCGATAATAATAATAGTAATAAGAATAATAATAACAGTTATAGCGACAATAATAATAATAATAAGGATAATAATAACAGTTATAGCGATAATAATAATAATAATAAGGATAATAATAATAGTTATAATGATAAAGGCAAGAGTAATACGGATAGTAACAATAGAATAAGCATAATTGTTCGGGAAATGTTCGGAGAACTGGAGAGTGGACTCGGTAGTCGGGTTGATAAATCTCTCCGGTTTCTTTGGTTTTCGTTTATTAACGAAAATACAAGCACACACACACAATTTATCACTCGAAACGCACACTTAAACGAAGACGACGAAGACGATACAATAAATATAAAAGAACTGATAATCGAGTTCGCGCACCGGGGATTATTCGAACTTGCTAAATCGGATTACACGTCTAATCTTGTTGCCGGTCGTATCTATTCTCTCGAGCGAGAGTCGGGCGATCACCTGAATTCGGGGAATCCGCGGTAACGGTCTGACGTCACGGCCCAATCAGCTGGCGCTAATCAGCCGCGACGCTGACAATAACCAATAAATTTAATTGGTTGACGGTTGCGGGGTCTCCCGGCGCGCCCAGGAGGGCGAGAGAAAAAAAGTTCACCGTTGAGGCGTTTGAATTCAGGGATCGCCCGCTCCTGCTTTGGTCGGTTACGGAACATACCGCCCGCGTTGAATCCACGGAGGGATTCAAAAAAAATTAAGGCTAACGCGACGCAACACTCTCATTGCCCACCACATCCTTGTTCACCGCAGTATTTGTTTTCGCGGCAGCCCGCGATTCCAGATTCCTGGCCGTTATCGTTCAGCTTGTGCATGGGTCGTAAAGGTAAAGGTAAAGGAGAGAGCTTCGGGAGAGATTAGAAGTGCGGGAAGGGGAACTAGACGCGAGGTAGGTATTTCAAATGGGACTGGTGGCTCTCAGCTGATCTCTGTTATTCAACATGGGATACAAGATGGGATTATTGGAATGAAATACGGAAGAATTGTCGGATTAGGAGATGACAATGGTAAGCGAACTGATCATGGGCTATCATTTTCCAGGAATCAAGGACCGCGAGCCTTGGTCGTTCAGTACATCTATGAGACGTTGTTCGATGGCACTCACAAAACCCCGGAGTGCGTTTTCGGGGGGGGGGGGGGGGGGGGGGGGCGAAGCCCGCCACATTGGGAAGGAGACTTTCATCGCATGGGACGGTAGTCAGACTCGCATTGTCAGACTTCTTAATACGAAACTGTGGAAAACGATCGCGCTAATTCGCTTTTCGATGCCGGACCCTTTTCGACACTTCGGAAGGGTTATCGTCGGGACTGTTGCTTACGGGCAACTTACAAAGCTGTGTGATCGGTCGAATAAGCGTGGTCGCGGCGGTTCGTATTCGCACGGATCGCACTAGACCTTCGGAATCGGAAAAACATTCTATCACGCGACCGAGATGCCATTTCGCGGGAGGGATTGACGGTTCCTTAATAAGAACGAAATCGGTGGGTTGGAGGTTCGGACAGCGCTCGCGCCATTTGGATCGTTGTTGCAAGGAATGCAAATAGTCCTGCGACCATAATTTCCAGAACTGCTCGTATTTTTGGCGCATGAGTTTCCAACGAGTTAATCGGTTTTCCGGTACGTCCCATACTGATGGCATGGGAACGCTTTTTAACGCGGTGCCAATTAGAAAATGTCCTGGCGTGAGCGCATCGAACGAATCAACATCGTCCTTCAGAGGAGCCAGGGGTCGAGAGTTGAGACAGGCCTCTATCTTGTTGAGGAGAGTTAAGAATTCTTCCACCGTAGGGGTGGACGCGCCTAGTACTCGTTTCAGGTGATGTTTGACACTCTTGACCCCTGCCTCCCACAGTCCTCCGAAGTGAGGAGCTGCCGGAGGGAGGAACCTCCAATTTATCGAATCTTTTAAGAGGTGACCCCGAAACTCGTCACTGGCAATGGCGGCCGCGAATGCGTCACGAAGTTCGCGTTCCGCTCCGTGAAACGTAGTGCCGTTGTCCGAATAGAGGAACTCCGGGAGTCCGCGACGAGCACAAAACCGTTCAAGCGCCGCTATAAACGCGCTCGCGGAGTAGTCATGGACGAGCTCAAGGTGGATCGCACGCGTAGCTAGGCACACGAACACCGCGATGTAGGTTTTGATGGATGTTCGCCCACGACCGGACGACGGTCTTGCTCGGATTGGGCCCGCGTAGTCTACCCCACAGTGAGAAAAGGGGCGCGACATTCGGATACGGGGCTTGGGAAGACTGGCCATGAATTGATGCTCCGCTGCGGCGCGTTCCCGTACACATCGTACGCAACGGTGAATATGACTCCGAACTAAATTCCTTGCGCCCAGCACCCAATACCTTTCTCGAAGCACTCGGAGCATCAACTGCACTCCGCCGTGGAGGGTGTCCCGATGAACTTGGGAAATGATTATCTCGGAGATTTGACATTTAGGAAGTACGACGGGGTGTCGAGCAGGAAAAGGAAGGTCCGATAACCGGAGACGGCCACCTACTCGGATGAGACCAGACGAGTCTAGGAAGGGATCGAGAGCGCGGAGTGGAGATCCCGATGGAACGACCTTGCCTAGGTTGAGCGACTTGTACTCCTCAGGAAATTCTTCGCGTTGAACGTGTCGCATTAGAAAATGATGCGCACCTGACACTTCATCGAGCGACAGACACGAGTTAGTGCTTGCCACGTCTCGAAATCGACATCGTGTAATGAACCGGCGCACGTATGCTGTGACGCGCAGAAGGCGCGGCCACGAGGAAATACGATTAGGCAAGTCCCATTGCACTCGACTATGATGGGTGGTCACCGATTTTGTTTCAAGATCTGTGGGCTCTCGATAGTGCGCGAGGGAGTCCTGTTTCGGCCAAGCCGAAGGATCCGAGATTAACCAGGAGGGACCTTGCCACCACAATGTGAAGGTTGAGAACTTGACGGGAAGGAGGCCACGGGAGGCACAGTCCGCCGGGTTGTTTCCTGACGGAAGATGCTTCCAACATTCGATTGGTAACTCATTTTGAATCGCGGCGATTCGGTTTGCGACAAAAGTCTTGAAAGTGGAGGGAGTTTTCTGAAGCCAGCACAGGACAATGGTCGAGTCGCTCCAACAATGGATGGATGCAACTTCAAACGGAAGCGATTGAAGGGTGCTCTTGATGCAACGCATCAACAGCATCGCTGCACACAGTTCCAGCCGTGGGATGGTAAGAGTTTTTACTGGGGCAACCTTGGTCTTTGCGAAAAGTAATTGGACGCGCCGTCCAGTCGGCGTGTCAACTACGAAATAGACAACGGCAGCGTAGGCTTTTTTCCGACGCGTCGCAAAAGCCGTGAAGATGAACGTTCCGCGTGTCATTTTCGTACCCTGACCATCGGGGAATCGAGACGGCATTGAGATTCGGTAGCTGTTCACAGAAAGTGACCCAGCGTGACGCAGTATCTTCGGAAAGAATCTCGTCCCAACCTTGCTTGAGTTTCCACAGATCTTGTAGAATAATCTTGGGAATTAAAATGACCGGTGCAAGCCAACCAAGTGGATCAAAAAGGTGCGCTACTATTGATAATATTCGCCGTTTGGTAGGGTTTTCCCATGGTGGAAGAGAAACGTGAATTTGAAATTCATCTCGCGCGGGGCTCCAACACAACCCTAGCACCTTCAATTTTGACTCAAGGTCAAAGGGACGTTCCAACGCGAAGCCGTGGTTGGAGGGATCGACTCCGGTAAGGATTGCAGGGTCATTGCTGGCCCATTTTCGCAGACGAAATCCGCCCCGCGCTAGACAATCCGCGGTTTGAGCTTTTTTCGCGAGAGCGTCATTGATCGTATCTGCGCCCGACATTATATCGTCTACGTAACGTTCGTTTCGTAAAACGGGAATCGCGAGGGAGAAATTGGGACCCTCATCCTCCGTTAGCTGAAGTATAACCTTTTGCGCTTGATACGGGGCGGAAGTCGTCCCATAAGTGACCGTGCGAAGCTGGTACGTTTGCACGGGCTCAGATGGATCAAACCGCCACAGAATCAGCTGGTACGATTGGTCTTCTGGATGCACTAATATTTGCCGATACATCTGTGCGATGTCGGCGGTGAAGACATACTTCCATTGGCGCCAGCGGAGAATGAGGGACACAAGTTCTAATTGTAGCTTGGGACCAGCAAGAAGATGATCATTTAGGGATTTCCCATTTTGAGTACGTGCCGAGGCGTTAAAAACAACACGGAGTTTTGTGGTGGCACTGTCCGCTCGAGTCACGCCATGGTGCGGAAGGTATACGGTCTGTCGGGGGAGGAGGGACGGATCAACGACACACATGTGACCTGATTGGATGTAATCTTCCATGAAGGCAATGTATTGCTTACGTAACTCGTCCGATTTAGAAAATCTTTTTTCGAGTCGATGGAGAGAAGACAGCGCGATTGAGCGAGATTCGCCAATATCAACTGGAGGGCCTACTCTAAAGGGAAGACGCACCACATACCGTCCGGTGGGCGTTCGGGAATGAGTCGCTGCAAATTGTGCCTCACATTGTTCCTCCTCCAGCGACAGAGTGGAACTGGAGACAGGAAGGTCCTCCACCTCCCAGAAACGTTTCAAGGTGTCGTTGAGCTCGGATAAACTCGTGTGGTGAACATGAATCGGTGGTCGAGAAATTGCCGATTTAATTGATCCGGAAAGAATCCATCCGAAAATGGATCGTTGCGCCAACATCGTTCCGGTGGGATTTTTGCGGATTCCGTCAAGCATGATTGAAGCGTATAGATCTGCTCCAATCAGCAAGTCGATAGGTGCGGATGAGAACGGATCTGGATCCGCGAGGAAAAGATCAGTGCAAAATGAAAGCGCTTCAGGGCGGGAGATTCGGTCGGGAACATAGGAGGTAATACGCGGTAATACAAGCGCGCGAGCGAATAACACGGACGACGATTTATCGGACGCTCGTAATCGGAATTGCACGATGGAGTTTATTTCATCAGTGAATTTGCCGCCAATGCCAGCGATACGAGCCGAAGCCGCTTCTCGGTTAAGCCGTAGGGTTTGTACTAATGATTCGGAAATAAAGGTCGCATCAGAACCTTGATCGAGGAGTGCGCGAACGGTCGCGGTTCGTCCCGATAAGGACTCGACGGTCACCCACGCAGTCGCAAGCAAGACAGAACGGTTTTTACGCAGATTTTCGGCGTGCGCGGAGAGGGTGGTAATGTTGTCTGGTACTGAAGAAGTTTTCGCTTGATCGTTCGAGGTCTTAGTCGAATCCGGACGCGAACTATTTGCGGATTGACCCCTATTTTCGCCGCCCGCGTTGACTGCCCTTTGCGTTTCCGGGTGTAGTAACGAATGGTGTCGTTTTTGGCAAACCATACAGGAAAACGTACTAGGACAATCGACCGCTCGATGACCACGACTCAAACAATTATGACAGCGCGCTTGCCGGCGTATCCACGTTTCGCGATCTACAACTTTCATCGCGCGGAATTTCTTGCATTGATTTAATCGGTGCGACTCAGGACAAAGCGGACAGTTTCCGCTGCTGGTTACATTATTGTGGGTCCTAACGGTGTTTCGCGCTTCCGGTTTTCGCAACGGTTTTGACGGAGAAGTTTCCTTTCGCGACGCTCCGCTTGACCCGATCGTGATTACAGCTGCGGCTTCCAACGCACGAACTTGGGTGTCGATCATCGCGGTCAATTTGCTTAACGGCGGAAAGGTTGTCTCCTCCCCAATGTGGAGTTCCCACTGAGCACGCGTTTTCGGGTCCAATTTTTGGACAATACAATGTACTACAATATTGTTCCAGGAGTCTACCGGTTGATCGAGTTTGCGTAGGGCGTTAAGCGCCTCCGTATAGCCTGCGCGGAGTTGGTTTAAACCGGAGTAGCGATCCGATCCTACCACGGGAATAGCAAAAAATTGATTGAGATGCGCGGTGACAATTGCTCGATGCCGATTGTATCGAGCAACCAGCAGACTCCAGGCAACATCGAAATTCGCGTCTGAGAGGGGAACGTGGGCGACCAACCTTGCGGCGTCTCCTCGGAGCGTGGTCAAGAGATAGTGCAGTTGTTGCACTCCCGTCAGACTCGAATTATTGATGATAAGGGAGGTGAACAGATCACGAAACGCGATCCATTCGGTGATCACGCCCGAGAACGTCGGAAGGTCGATTGGCGCAAGTTTTATAGGGAGTGGACTTACGGGTGACGATGTCGGAGTGGTAGGTGTTGACGTCGGGGGAAGTGTCTCCTCGAAGATGGCCAGCTTGTCGTGGAGATAGTCGTAGGCCGCGAAGTAGGCCTCTTCCACTTCGTCGAAGAAGTTCTCTTGGAAGAACGGAAGCTCCTCTCGTTCGATGGTGGTGGCGACGACCTCAATCCTGGAGCAGGCATTCTGGCACTGGGTCCAGTACGTGTCCAGCAACTTGAGTCGTCCCTTCAAGGTCGCCTTTGTGCGGTGCGCGTCTCCTAATTTGTCCAGGTTCCGGACAAAGTTTCGAATTAACCTTGCGGTTCTTTCGAACGTAGCCATCTCCACCTTCAGATTAATACGGTCCTCCTGGGATTTAGCCATCGTCCTTGGTTTGAATGAGGGCCGTTAATGGGTGGATGGGTGTGGCTGGTGAGGGCGCTCCAGTCGTCGTCGGTTGCGTTCAAAACGGTGGCCGTTGTCGTTTGGCGTTACTTCTGGTCGAAGTGCTAGTCCGTTGCTTCTTCCACTTTTTTCCCAGTTTTCGGTTTAGGTGCCGGATCCACGGTGTAACACTCGCGTAATCCGGCTCGAAGGACCATAAATGTTCGGGAAATGTTCGGAGAACTGGAGAGTGGACTCGGTAGTCGGGTTGATAAATCTCTCCGGTTTCTTTGGTTTTCGTTTATTAACGAAAATACAAGCACACACACACAATTTATCACTCGAAACGCACACTTAAACGAAGACGACGAAGACGATGCAATAAATATAAAAGAAGTGATAATCGAGTTCGCGCACCGGGGATTATTCGAACTTGCTAAATCGGATTACACGTCTAATCTTGTTGCCGGTCGTATCTATTCTCTCGAGCGAGAGTCGGGCGATCACCTGAATTCGGGGAATCCGCGGTAACGGTCTGACGTCACGGCCCAATCAGCTGGCGCTAATCAGCCGCGACGCTGACAATAACCAATAAATTTAATTGGTTGACGGTTGCGGGGTCTCCCGGCGCGCCCAGGAGGGCGAGAGAAAAAAAGTTCACCGTTGAGGCGTTTGAATTCAGGGATCGCCCGCTCCTGCTTTGGTCGGTTACGGAACAATAATAATAACAGTTATAGCGATAATAATAATAATAATAAGGATAATAATAACAGGTAGAGCGATAATAATAATAAGGATAATAATAATAGTTATAAGGATAAAGACAAGAGTAATTCGGATAGTAACAATAGAATAAACATAATAATAACAGTTATAGCGATAATAATAATAGTAATAAGGATAATAATAACAGGTATAGCGATAATAATCATAATAATAATAAGGATAATAATAATAGTTATAAGGATAAAGACAACAGTAATACGGATAGTAACAATAGAATAAGGATAATAATAACAGTTATAGCGATAAAAATAATAGTAATAAGGATTAATAATAATAGTTATATGGATAAAGACAAGAGTGATACGGATAGTAACAATGGTAATAAGAATAATAATAACAGTTATAGCGATAATAATAATAGTAACAAGAATAATAATAACAGTTATAGCGATAATAATAATAATAATAATAAGGATAATAATAATAGTTATAAGGAGAAAGACAAGAGGAATAGGGATAATAATAATAGTAACAAGAATAATAGTAACAGTTATAGAGATAATGATAATAATAATAAGGATAATAATAATAGTTATAAGGAGAAAGACAAGAGTAATAGAGATAGTAACAATAGAATAAGCATAATAATAACAGTTATAGCGATAATAATAATAGGAATAAGGATAATAATAACAGTTACAGCGATAATAATAATAATAATAAGGATAATAATAATAGTTATAAGGATACAGACAACAGTAATACGGATAGTAACAATAGAATAAGGATAATAATAACAGTTATAGCGATAATAATAATAGTAATAACAATAATAATAACAGTTATAGCGATAATAATAATAGTTATAAGGATTAATAATAATAGTTATATGGATAAATACAAGAGGAATAGGGATAACAGTAATAGTAATAAGAATATTAATAACAGTTATAGCGATAATAATAATAGTTATAAGGAGAGAGACAAGAGGAATAGGGATAATAATAATAGTAACAAGAATAATAATAACAGTTATCGCGATAATTATAATAGTTATAAGGATATAGACAAGAGTAATAGGGATAGTAACAATAGAATAAGGATAATAATAACAGTTATAGCGACAATAATAATAATAATAAGGATAATAATAATAGTTATAAGGAGAAAGACAAGAGTAATAGAGATAGTAACAATAGAATAAGCATAATAATAACAGTTATAGCGATAATAATAATAGTAATAAGGATAATAATAACGGTTATAGCGATAATAATAATAATAATAAGGATAATAATAATAGTTATAAGGATAAATACAAGAGGAATAGGGATAATAGTAATAGTAATAAGAATAATAATAACAGTTATAGCGATAATAATAATAATAATATGGATAATAATAACAGTTATAGCGATAATAATAATAATAATAAGGATAATAATAATAGTTATAATGATAAAGGCAAGAGTAATACGGATAGTAACAATAGAATAAGCATAATAATAACAGTTATAGCGATAATAATAATAATAATAAGGATAATAATAATAGTTATTAGGAGAAAGACAAGAGGAATAGGGATAATAATAATAGTAACAAGAATAATAATAACAGTTATAGCGATAATAATAATAGTATTAAGGATAAAGGCAAGAGTAATACGGACAGTAATAATAGTAACAAGAATAATAACAACAGTTATAGCGATAATAATAATAGTAATAAGGATAATAATAATAGTTATAAGGATATAGACAAGAGTAATAGGGATAGTAACAATAGAATAAGCATAATAATAACAGTTATAGCGATAATAATATTAGTAATAAGGATAATAATAACAGGTATAGCGATAATAATAATAATAATAATAAGGATAATAATAATAGTTATAAGGATAAAGACAACAGTAATACGGATAGTAACAATAGAATAAGGATAATAATAACAGTTATAGCGATAATAATAATAGTAATAACAATAATAATAACAGTTATAGCGATAATAATAATTGTAATAAGGATTAATAATAATAGTTATAAGGATAAAGACAAAAGTGATACGGATAGTAACAATGGTAATAAGAATAATAATAACAGTTATAGCGATAATAATAATAGTAGCAAGAATAATAATAACAGTTATAGCGATAATAATAATAGTTATAAGGAGAAAGACAAGAGGAATAGAGATAGTAACAATAGTAATAAGAATAACAATAACAGTTATAGCGATAATAATAATAGTAACAAGAATAATAATAACAGTTATAGCGATAATAATAATAATAATAAGGATAATAATAATAGTTATAAGGATAAAGACAAGGGCAATAGGGATAATAATAATAGTAATAAGAATAATAACAACAGTTATAGCGATAATAATAATAGTAATAAGGATAATAATAATAGTTATAAGGATATAGACAAGAGTAATAGGGATAGTAACAATAGAATAAGCATAATAATAACAGTTATAGCGATAATAATAATAGTAATAAGGATAATAATAACAGGTATAGCGATAATAATAATAATAATAATAAGGATAATAATAATAGTTATAAGGATAAAGACAAGGGCAATAGGGATAATAATAATAGTAATAAGAATAATAATAACAGTTATAGCGACAATAATAATAATAATAAGGATAATAATAATAGTTATAAGGAGAAAGACAAGAGTAATAGAGATAGTAACAATAGAATAAGCATAATAATAACAGTTATAGCGATAATAATAATAGTAATAAGGATAATAATAACGGTTATAGCGATAATAATAATAGTAGCAAGAATAATAATAACAGTTATAGCGATAATAATAATAGTATTAAGGATAATAATAACAGTTATAGCGATAATAATAATAATAATAATAAGGATAATAATAATAGTTATAAGGAGAGAGACAAGAGGAATAGCGATAATAATAATAGTAATAAGGATAATGATAACAGGTATAGCGATAATAATAATAATAATAACAAGGATAATAATAATAGTTATAAGGATAAAGACAACAGTAATACGGATAGTAACAATAGAATAAACATAATAATAACAGTTATAGCGATAATAATAATAGTAATAAGGATAATAATAACAGGTATAGCGATAATAATAATAATAATAATAATAAGGATAATAATAATAGTTATAAGGATAAAGACAACAGTAATACGGATAGTAACAATAGAACAAGGATAATAATAACAGTTATAGCGATAATAATAATAGTAATAAGGATTAATAATAATAGTTATATGGATAAAGACAAGAGTGATACGGATAGTAACAATGGTAATAAGAATAATAATAACAGTTATAGCGATAATAATAATAGTAGCAAGAATAATAATAACAGTTATAGCGATAATAATAGTAGTACTAAGGTTAAAGGCAAGAGTAATACGGACAGTAATAATAGTAACAAGAATAATAAGAACAGTTATAGCGATAATAATAATAGCCATAAGGATAATGATAATAGTTATAAGGATAAAGACAAGAGTAATAGAGATAGTGACAATAGAATCAGCATAATAATAACAGTTATAGCGATAATAATAATAGTAATAAGGATAATAATAACGGTTATAGCGATAATAATAATAATAATAATAAGGATAATAATAATAGTTATAAGGGTAAATACAAGAGGAATAGGGATAATAGTAATAGTAATAAGAATAATAATAACAGTTATAGCGATAATAATAATAGTAATAACAATAATAATAACCGTTATAGCGATAATAATAATAGTAATAAGGATTAATAATAATAGTTATATGGATAAAGACAAGAGTAATACGGATAGCAACAATAGTAATAAGAATAATAATAACAGTTATAGCGATAATAATAATAGTAATAAGGATAATAATAACAGGTATAGCGATAATAATAATAATAATAATAAGGATAATAATAATAGTTATAAGGATAAAGACAAGGGCAATAGGGATAATAATAATAGTAATAAGGATAATAGTAACAGGTATAGCGATAATAATCATAATAATAATAAGAATAATAATAATAGTTATAAGGATAAAGACAACTGTAATACGGATAGTAACAATAGAATAAGGATAATAATAACAGTTATAGCGATAAAAATAATAGTAATAAGGATTAATAATAATAGTTATATGGATAAAGACAAGAGTGATACGGATAGTAACAATGGTAATAAGAATAATAATAACAGTTATAGCGATAATAATAATAGTTATAAGGAGAGAGACAAGAGGAATAGGGATAATAATAATAGTAACAAGAATAATAATAACAGTTATCGCGATAATTATAATAGTTATAAGGATATAGACAAGAGTAATAGGGATAGTAACAATAGAATAAGGATAATAATAACAGTTATAGCGACAATAATAATAATAATAAGGATAATAATAATAGTTATAAGGAGAAAGACAAGAGTAATAGAGATAGTAACAATAGAATAAGCATAATAATAACAGTTATAGCGATAATAATAATAGTAATAAGGATAATAATAACGGTTATAGCGATAATAATAATAATAATAAGGATAATAATAATAGTTATAAGGATAAATACAAGAGGAATAGGGATAATAGTAATAGTAATAAGAATAATAATAACAGTTATAGCGATAATAATAATAATAATATGGATAATAATAACAGTTATAGCGATAATAATAATAATAATAAGGATAATAATAATAGTTATAATGATAAAGGCAAGAGTAATACGGATAGTAACAATAGAATAAGCATAATAATAACAGTTATAGCGATAATAATAATAATAATAAGGATAATAATAACAGGTAGAGCGATAATAATAATAATAATAATAATGATAATAATAATAGTTATAAGGATAAAGACAAGAGTAATTCGGATAGTAACAATAGAATAAACATAATAATAACAGTTATAGCGATAATAATAATAGTAATAAGGATAATAATAACAGGTATAGCGATAATAATAATAATAATAATAAGGATAATAATAATAGTTATAAGGATAAAGACAACAGTAATACGGATAGTAACAATAGAATAAGGATAATAATAACAGTTATAGCGATAATAATAATTGTAATAAGCATTAATAATAATAGTTATATGGATAAAGACAAGAGTGATACGGATAGTAACAATGGTAATAAGAATAATAATAACAGTTATAGCGATAATAATAATAGTAGCAAGAATAATAATAACAGTTATAGCGATAATAATAATAGTATTAAGGATAATAATAACAGTTATAGCGATAATAATAATAATAATAATAAGGATAATAATAATAGTTATAAGGAGAGAGACAAGAGGAATAGCGATAATAATAATAGTAATAAGGATAATGATAACAGGTATAGCGATAATAATAATAATAATAACAAGGATAATAATAATAGTTATAAGGATAAAGACAACAGTAATACGGATAGTAACAATAGAATAAACATAATAATAACAGTTATAGCGATAATAATAATAGTAATAAGGATAATAATAACAGGTATAGCGATAATAATAATAATAATAATAAGGATAATAATAATAGTTATAAGGATAAAGACAACAGTAATACGGATAGTAACAATAGAACAAGGATAATAATAACAGTTATAGCGATAATAATAATAGTAATAAGGATTAATAATAATAGTTATATGGATAAAGACAAGAGTGATACGGATAGTAACAATGGTAATAAGAATAATAATAACAGTTATAGCGATAATAATAATAGTAGCAAGAATAATAATAACAGTTATAGCGATAATAATAGTAGTACTAAGGTTAAAGGCAAGAGTAATACGGACAGTAATAATAGTAACAAGAATAATAAGAACAGTTATAGCGATAATAATAATAGCCATAAGGATAATGATAATAGTTATAAGGATAAAGACAAGAGTAATAGAGATAGTGACAATAGAATCAGCATAATAATAACAGTTATAGCGATAATAATAATAGTAATAAGGATAATAATAACGGTTATAGCGATAATAATAATAATAATAATAAGGATAATAATAATAGTTATAAGGGTAAATACAAGAGGAATAGGGATAATAGTAATAGTAATAAGAAGAATAATAACAGTTATAGCGATAATAATAATAGTAATAACAATAATAATAACCGTTATAGCGATAATAATAATAGTAATAAGGATTAATAATAATAGTTATATGGATAAAGACAAGAGTAATACGGATAGCAACAATAGTAATAAGAATAATAATAACAGTTATAGCGATAATAATAATAATAATAAGGATAATAATAATAGTTATAAGGAGAAATACAAGAGGAATAGGGATAATAATAATAGGAACAAGAATAATAGTAACAGTTATAGCGATAATAATAATAATAAGGATAATAATAATAGTTATTAGGAGAAAGACAAGAGGAATAGGGATAATAATAATAGTAACAAGAATAATAATAACAGTTATAGCGATAATAATAATAGTATTAAGGATAAAGGCAAGAGTAATACGGACAGTAATAATAGTAACAAGAATAATAACAACAGTTATAGCGATAATAATAATAGTAATAAGGATAATAATAATAGTTATAAGGATATAGACAAGAGTAATAGGGATAGTAACAATAGAATAAGCATAATAATAACAGTTATAGCGATAATAATAATAGTAATAAGGATAATAATAACAGGTATAGCGATAATAATAATAATAATAATAAGGATAATAATAATAGTTATAAGGATAAAGACAAGGGCAATAGGGATAATAATAATAGTAATAAGGATAATAGTAACAGGTATAGCGATAATAATCATAATAATAATAAGGATAATAATAATAGTTATAAGGATAAAGACAACAGTAATACGGATAGTAACAATAGAATAAGGATAATAATAACAGTTATAGCGATAAAAATAATAGTAATAAGGATTAATAATAATAGTTATATGGATAAAGACAAGAGTGATACGGATAGTAACAATGGTAATAAGAATAATAATAACAGTTATAGCGATAATAATAATAGTAACAAGAATAACAATAACAGTTATAGCGATAATAATAATAATAATAAGGATAATAATAATAGTTATAAGGAGAAAGACAAGAGGAATAGGGATAATAATAATATTAACAAGAATAATAGTAACAGTTATAGAGATAATGATAATAATAATAAGGATAATAATAATAGTTATAAGGAGAAAGACAAGAGTAATAGAGATAGTAACAATAGAATAAGCATAATAATAACAGTTATAGCGATAATAATAATAGGAATAAGGATAATAATAACAGTTATAGCGATAATAATAATAATAATAAGGATAATAATAATAGTTATAAGGATACAGACAACAGTAATACGGATAGTAACAATAGAATAAGGATAATAATAACAGTTATAGCGATAATAATAATAGTAATAACAATAATAATAACAGTTATAGCGATAATAATAATAGTTATAAGGATTAATAATAATAGTTATATGGATAAATACAAGAGGAATAGGGATAACAGTAATAGTAATAAGAATATTAATAACAGTTATAGCGATAATAATAATAGTTATAAGGAGAGAGACAAGAGGAATAGGGATAATAATAATAGTAACAAGAATAATAATAACAGTTATCGCGATAATAATAATAGTTATAAGGATATAGACAAGAGTAATAGGGATAGTAACAATAGAATAAGGATAATAATAACAGTTATAGCGACAATAATAATAATAATAAGGATAATAATAATAGTTATAAGGAGAAAGACAAGAGTAATAGAGATAGTAACAATAGAATAAGCATAATAATAACAGTTATAGCGATAATAATAATAGTAATAAGGATAATAATAACGGTTATAGCGATAATAATAATAATAATAAGGATAATAATAATAGTTATAAGGATAAATACAAGAGGAATAGGGATAATAGTAATAGTAATAAGAATAATAATAACAGTTATAGCGATAATAATAATAATAATATGGATAATAATAACAGTTATAGCGATAATAATAATAATAATAAGGATAATAATAATAGTTATAATGATAAAGGCAAGAGTAATACGGATAGTAACAATAGAATAAGCATAATAATAACAGTAATAGCGATAATAATAATAATAATAAGGATAATAATAATAGTTATTAGGAGAAAGACAAGAGGAATAGGGATAATAATAATAGTAACAAGAATAATAATAACAGTTATAGCGATAATAATAATAGTATTAAGGATAAAGGCAAGAGTAATACGGACAGTAATAATAGTAACAAGAATAATAACAACAGTTATAGCGATAATAATAATAGTAATAAGGATAATAATAATAGTTATAAGGATATAGACAAGAGTAATAGGGATAGTAACAATAGAATAAGCATAATAATAACAGTTATAGCGATAATAATATTAGTAATAAGGATAATAATAACAGGTATAGCGATAATAATAATAATAATAATAAGGATAATAATAATAGTTATAAGGATAAAGACAACAGTAATACGGATAGTAACAATAGAATAAGGATAATAATAACAGTTATAGCGATAATAATAATAGTAATAACAATAATAATAACAGTTATAGCGATAATAATAATTGTAATAAGGATTAATAATAATAGTTATAAGGATAAAGACAAAAGTGATACGGATAGTAACAATGGTAATAAGAATAATAATAACAGTTATAGCGATAATAATAATAGTAGCAAGAATAATAATAACAGTTATAGCGATAATAATAATAGTTATAAGGAGAAAGACAAGAGGAATAGAGATAGTAACAATAGTAATAAGAATAACAATAACAGTTATAGCGATAATAATAATAGTAACAAGAATAATAATAACAGTTATAGCGATAATAATAATAATAATAAGGATAATAATAATAGTTATAAGGATAAAGACAAGGGCAATAGGGATAATAATAATAGTAATAAGAATAATAATAACAGTTATAGCGACAATAATAATAATAATAAGGATAATAATAATAGTTATAAGGAGAAAGACAAGAGTAATAAAGATAGTAACAATAGAATAAGCATAATAATAACAGTTATAGCGATAATAATAATAGTAATAAGGATAATAATAACGGTTATAGCGATAATAATAATAATAATAAGGATAATAATAATAGTTATAAGGATAAATACAAGAGGAATAGGCATAATAGTAATAGTAATAAGAATAATAATAACAGTTATAGCGATAATAATAATAATAATAAGGATAATAATAACAGTTACAGCGATAATAATAATAATAATAAGGATAATAATAATAGTTATAATGATAAAGGCAAGAGTAATACGGATAGTAACAATAGAATAAGCATAATAATAACAGTTATAGCGATAATAATAATAATAATAAGGATAATAATAACAGGTAGAGCGATAATAATAATAATAATAATAAGGATAATAATAATAGTTATAAGGATAAAGACAAGAGTAATTCGGATAGTAACAATAGAATAAACATAATAATAACAGTTATAGCGATAATAATAATAATAATAAGGATAATAATAATAGTTATTAGGAGAAAGACAAGAGGAATAGGGATAATAATAATAGTAACAAGAATAATAATAACAGTTATAGCGATAATAATAATAGTATTAAGGATAAAGGCAAGAGTAATACGGACAGTAATAATAGTAACAAGAATAATAACAACAGTTATAGCGATAATAATAATAGTAATAAGGATAATAATAATAGTTATAAGGATATAGACAAGAGTAATAGGGATAGTAACAATAGAATAAGCATAATAATAACAGTTATAGCGATAATAATAATAGTAATAAGGATAATAATAACAGGTATAGCGATAATAATAATAATAATAATAAGGATAATAATAATAGTTATAAGGATAAAGACAACAGTAATACGGATAGTAACAATAGAATAAGGATAATAATAACAGTTATAGCGATAATAATAATAGTAATAACAATAATAATAACAGTTATAGCGATAATAATAATAGTAATAAGGATTAATAATAATAGTTATATGGATAAAGACAAGAGTAATACGGATAGCAACAATAGTAATAAGAATAATAATAACAGTTATAGCGATAATAATAATAGTAGCAAGAATAATAATAACAGTTATAGCGATAATAATAGTAGTACTAAGGTTAAAGGCAAGTGTAATACGGACAGTAATAATAGTAACAAGAATAATAAGAACAGTTATAGCGATAATAATAATAGCCATAAGGATAATGATAATAGTTATAAGGATAAAGACAAGAGTAATAGAGATAGTAACAATAGAATCAGCATAATAATAACAGTTATAGCGATAATAATAATAGTAATAAGGTTAATAATAACGGTTATAGCGATAATAATAATAATAATAATAAGGATAATAATAATAGTTATAAGGATAAATACAAGAGGAGTAGGGATAATAGTAATAGTAATAAGAATAATAATAACAGTTATAGCGATAATAATAATAGTAATAACAATAATAATAACCGTTATAGCGATAATAATAATAGTAATAAGGATTAATAATAATAGTTACATGGATAAAGACAAGAGTAATACGGATAGCAACAATAGTAATAAGAATAATAATAACAGTTATAGCGATAATAATAATAATAATAAGGATAATAATAATAGTTATAAGGAGAAATACAAGAGGAATAGGGATAATAATAATAGGAACAAGAATAATAGTAACAGTTATAGCGATAATAATAATAATAATAAGGATAATAATAATAGTTATTAGGAGAAAGACAAGAGGAATAGGGATAATAATAATAGTAACAAGAATAATAATAACAGTTATAGCGATAATAATAATAGTATTAAGGATAAAGGCAAGAGTAATACGGACAGTAATAATAGTAACAAGAATAATAACAACAGTTATAGCGATAATAATAATAGTAATAAGGATAATAATAATAGTTATAAGGATATAGACAAGAGTAATAGGGATAGTAACAATAGAATAAGCATAATAATAACAGTTATAGCGATAATAATAATAGTAATAAGGATAATAATAACAGGTATAGCGATAATAATAATAATAATAATAAGGATAATAATAATAGTTATAAGGATAAAGACAACAGTAATACGGATAGTAACAATAGAATAAGGATAATAATAACAGTTATAGCGATAATAATAATAGTAATAACAATAATAATAACAGTTATAGCGATAATAATAATAGTAATAAGGATTAATAATAATAGTTATATGGATAAAGACAAGAGTAATACGGATAGCAACAATAGTAATAAGAATAATAATAACAGTTATAGCGATAATAATAATAGTAGCAAGAATAATAATAACAGTTATAGCGATAATAATAGTAGTACTAAGGTTAAAGGCAAGTGTAATACGGACAGTAATAATAGTAACAAGAATAATAAGAACAGTTATAGCGATAATAATAATAGCCATAAGGATAATGATAATAGTTATAAGGATAAAGACAAGAGTAATAGAGATAGTAACAATAGAATCAGCATAATAATAACAGTTATAGCGATAATAATAATAGTAATAAGGTTAATAATAACGGTTATAGCGATAATAATAATAATAATAATAAGGATAATAATAATAGTTATAAGGATAAATACAAGAGGAGTAGGGATAATAGTAATAGTAATAAGAATAATAATAACAGTTATAGCGATAATAATAATAGTAATAACAATAATAATAACCGTTATAGCGATAATAATAATAGTAATAAGGATTAATAATAATAGTTACATGGATAAAGACAAGAGTAATACGGATAGCAACAATAGTAATAAGAATAATAATAATAATAGTTATAGCGATAATAATAATAATAATAAGGATAATAATAATAGTTATAAGGAGAAATACAAGAGGAATAGGGATAATAATAATAGGAACAAGAATAATAGTAACAGTTATAGCGATAATAATAATAATAATAAGGATAATAATAATAGTTATTAGGAGAAAGACAAGAGGAATAGGGATAATAATAATAGTAACAAGAATAATAATAACAGTTATAGCGATAATAATAATAGTATTAAGGATAAAGGCAAGAGTAATACGGACAGTAATAATAGTAACAAGAATAATAACAACAGTTATAGCGATAATAATAATAGTAATAAGGATAATAATAATAGTTATAAGGATATAGACAAGAGTAATAGGGATAGTAACAATAGAATAAGCATAATAATAACAGTTATAGCTATAATAATAATAGTAATAACAATAATCATAACAGTTATAGCGATAATAATAATTGTAATAAGGATTAATAATAATAGTTATATGGATAAAGACAAGAGTGATACGGATAGTAACAATGGTAATAAGAATAATAATAACAGTTATAGCGATAATAATAATTGTAATAAGGATTAATAATAATAGTTATATGGATAAAGACAAGAGTGATACGGATAGTAACAATGGTAATAAGAATAACAATAACAGTTATAGCGATAATAATAATAGTAGCAAGAATAATAATAACAGTTATAGCGATAATAATAATAGTTATAAGGAGAAAGACAAGAGGAATAGAGATAGTAACAATAGTAATAAGAATAACAATAACAGTTATAGCGATAATAATAATAGTAACAAGGATAATAATAACAGTTATAGCGATAATAATAATAATAATAAGGATAATAATAATAGTTATAATGATAAAGGCAAGAGTAATACGGATAGTAACAATAGAATAAGCATAATAATAACAGTTATAGCGATAATAATAATAATAATAAGGATAATAATAACAGGTAGAGCGATAATAATAATAATAATAATAAGGATAATAATAATAGTTATAAGGATAAAGACAAGGGTAATTCGGATACTAACAATAGAATAAACATAATAATAACAGTTATAGCGATAATAATAATAGTAATAAGGATAATAATAACAGGTATAGCGATAATAATAATAATAATAATAAGGATAATAATAATAGTTATAAGGATACAGACAAGGGCAATAGGGATAATAATAATAGTAATAAGAATAATAATAACAGTTATAGCGACAATAATAATAATAATAAGGATAATAATAATAGTTATAGGGAGAAAGACAAGAGTAATAGAGATAGTAACAATAGAAAAGCATAATAATAACAGTTATAGCGATAATAATAATAGTAATAAGGATAATAATAACGGTTATAGCGATAATAATAATAATAATAAGGATAATAATAATAGTTATAAGGATAAAGACAAGGGCAATAGGGATAATAATAATAGTAATAAGAATAATAATAACAGTTATAGCGACAATAATAATAATAATAAGGATAATAATAATAGTTATAAGGAGAAAGACAAGAGTAATAAAGATAGTAACAATAGAATAAGCATAATAATAACAGTTATAGCGATAATAATAATAGTAATAAGGATAATAATAACGGTTATAGCGATAATAATAATAATAATAAGGATAATAATAATAGTTATAAGGATAAATACAAGAGGAATAGGGATAATAGTAATAGTAATAAGAATAATAATAACAGTTATAGCGATAATAATAATAATAATAAGGATAATAATAACAGTTATAGCGATAATAATAATAATAATAAGGATAATAATAATAGTTATAATGATAAAGGCAAGAGTAATACGGATAGTAACAATAGAATAAGCATAATAATAACAGTTATAGCGATAATAATAATAATAATAAGGATATAATAACAGGTAGAGCGATAATAATAATAATAATAATAAGGATAATAATAATAGTTATAAGGATAAAGACAAGAGTAATTCGGATAGTAACAATAGAATAAACATAATAATAACAGTTATAGCGATAATAATAATAATAATAAGGATAATAATAATAGTTATTAGGAGAAAGACAAGAGGAATAGGGATAATAATAATAGTAACAAGAATAATAATAACAGTTATAGCGATAATAATAATAGTATTAAGGATAAAGGCAAGAGTAATACGGACAGTAATAATAGTAACAAGAATAATAACAACAGTTATAGCGATAATAATAATAGTAATAAGGATAATAATAATAGTTATAAGGATATAGACAAGAGTAATAGGGATAGTAACAATAGAATAAGCATAATAATAACAGTTATAGCGATAATAATAATAGTAATAAGGATAATAATAACAGGTATAGCGATAATAATAATAATAATAATAAGGATAATAATAATAGTTATAAGGATAAAGACAACAGTAATACGGATAGTAACAATAGAATAAGGATAATAATAACAGTTATAGCGATAATAATAATAGTAATAACAATAATAATAACAGTTATAGCGATAATAATAATAGTAATAAGGATTAATAATAATAGTTATATGGATAAAGACAAGAGTAATACGGATAGCAACAATAGTAATAAGAATAATAATAACAGTTATAGCGATAATAATAATAGTAGCAAGAATAATAATAACAGTTATAGCGATAACAATAGTAGTACTAAGGTTAAAGGCAAGTGTAATACGGACAGTAATAATAGTAACAAGAATAATAAGAACAGTTATAGCGATAATAATAATAGCCATAAGGATAATGATAATAGTTATAAGGATAAAGACAAGAGTAATAGAGATAGTAACAATAGAATCAGCATAATAATAACAGTTATAGCGATAATAATAATAGTAATAAGGTTAATAATAACGGTTATAGCGATAATAATAATAATAATAATAAGGATAATAATAATAGTTATAAGGATAAATACAAGAGGAGTAGGGATAATAGTAATAGTAATAAGAATAATAATAACAGTTATAGCGATAATAATAATAGTAATAACAATAATAATAACCGTTATAGCGATAATAATAATAGTAATAAGGATTAATAATAATAGTTACATGGATAAAGACAAGAGTAATACGGATAGCAACAATAGTAATAAGAATAATAATAACAGTTATAGCGATAATAATAATAATAATAAGGATAATAATAATAGTTATAAGGAGAAATACAAGAGGAATAGGGATAATAATAATAGGAACAAGAATAATAGTAACAGTTATAGCGATAATAATAATAATAATAAGGATAATAATAATAGTTATTAGGAGAAAGACAAGAGGAATAGGGATAATAATAATAGTAACAAGAATAATAATAACAGTTATAGCGATAATAATAATAGTATTAAGGATAAAGGCAAGAGTAATACGGACAGTAATAATAGTAACAAGAATAATAACAACAGTTATAGCGATAATAATAATAGTAATAAGGATAATAATAATAGTTATAAGGATATAGACAAGAGTAATAGGGATAGTAACAATAGAATAAGCATAATAATAACAGTTATAGCGATAATAATAATAGTAATAAGGATAATAATAACAGGTATAGCGATAATAATAATAATAACAGTTATTAGCGATAATAATAATAGTTATAAGGATAAAGACAAGAGTAATACGGATAGTAACAATAGAATAAGGATAATAATAACAGTTATAGCGATAATAATAATAGTAATAACAATAATAATAACAGTTATAGCGATAATAATAATAGTAATAAGGATTAATAATAATAGTTATATGGATAAAGACAAGAGTAATACGGATAGCAACAATAGTAATAAGAATAATAATAACAGTTATAGCGATAATAATAATAGTAGCAAGAATAATAATAACAGTTATAGCGATAATAATAGTAGTACTAAGGTTAAAGGCAAGTGTAATACGGACAGTAATAATAGTAACAAGAATAATAAGAACAGTTATAGCGATAATAATAATAGCCATAAGGATAATGATAATAGTTATAAGGATAAAGACAAGAGTAATAGAGATAGTAACAATAGAATCAGCATAATAATAACAGTTATAGCGATAATAATAATAGTAATAAGGTTAATAATAACGGTTATAGCGATAATAATAATAATAATAATAAGGATAATAATAATAGTTATAAGGATAAATACAAGAGGAGTAGGGATAATAGTAATAGTAATAAGAATAATAATAACAGTTATAGCGATAATAATAATAGTAATAACAATAATAATAACCGTTATAGCGATAATAATAATAGTAATAAGGATTAATAATAATAGTTACATGGATAAAGACAAGAGTAATACGGATAGCAACAATAGTAATAAGAATAATAATAATAATAGTTATAGCGATAATAATAATAATAATAAGGATAATAATAATAGTTATAAGGAGAAATACAAGAGGAATAGGGATAATAATAATAGGAACAAGAATAATAGTAACAGTTATAGCGATAATAATAATAATAATAAGGATAATAATAATAGTTATTAGGAGAAAGACAAGAGGAATAGGGATAATAATAATAGTAACAAGAATAATAATAACAGTTATAGCGATAATAATAATAGTATTAAGGATAAAGGCAAGAGTAATACGGACAGTAATAATAGTAACAAGAATAATAACAACAGTTATAGCGATAATAATAATAGTAATAAGGATAATAATAATAGTTATAAGGATATAGACAAGAGTAATAGGGATAGTAACAATAGAATAAGCATAATAATAACAGTTATAGCTATAATAATAATAGTAATAACAATAATCATAACAGTTATAGCGATAATAATAATTGTAATAAGGATTAATAATAATAGTTATATGGATAAAGACAAGAGTGATACGGATAGTAACAATGGTAATAAGAATAATAATAACAGTTATAGCGATAATAATAATTGTAATAAGGATTAATAATAATAGTTATATGGATAAAGACAAGAGTGATACGGATAGTAACAATGGTAATAAGAATAACAATAACAGTTATAGCGATAATAATAATAGTAGCAAGAATAATAATAACAGTTATAGCGATAATAATAATAATAATAAGGATAATAATAATAGTTATAATGATAATGGCAAGAGTAATACGGATAGTAACAATAGAATAAGCATAATAATAACAGTTATAGCGATAATAATAATAATAATAAGGATAATAATAACAGGTAGAGCGATAATAATAATAATAATAATAAGGATAATAATAATAGTTATAAGGATAAAGACAAGGGTAATTCGGATACTAACAATAGAATAAACATAATAATAACAGTTATAGCGATAATAATAATAGTAATAAGGATAATAATAACAGGTATAGCGATAATAATAATAATAATAATAAGGATAATAATAATAGTTATAAGGATAAAGACAAGGGCAATAGGGATAATAATAATAGTAATAAGAATAATAATAACAGTTATAGCGACAATAATAATAATAATAAGGATAATAATAATAGTTTTAGGGAGAAAGACAAGAGTAATAGAGATAGTAACAATAGAATAAGCATAATAATAACAGTTATAGCGATAATAATAATAGTAATAAGGATAATAATAACGGTTATAGCGATAATAATAATAATAATAAGGATAATAATAATAGTTATAAGGATAAATACAAGAGGAATAGGGATAATAGTAATAGTAATAAGAATAATAATAACAGTTATAGCGATAATAATAATAATAAGGATAATAATAACAGTTATAGCGATAATAATAATAATAATAAGGATAATAATAATAGTTATAATGATAAAGGCAAGAGTAATACGGATAGTAACAATAGAATAAGCATAATAATGACAGTTATAGCGATAATAATAATAATAATAAGGATAATAATAACAGGTAGAG